>PYHW01009744.1:1788577-1810421 GCA_013186435.1 Turdus rufiventris | reverse complement strand
ATTGCGAAATTGCACAAGCTTTGCTGATGAAGCTGGAGACTTACTCATCATGATTCTTTTTGTTCCATGACTAGTTGACTTCTGTACTTATTACCAATTTTCAGTCCTACTCAAAATAAGTGAGTCCTACTCAAATTAACCTAATCTTTTCATTTATTAAACAATTATGGTGACAAGACTGAAATTCACACAGAAGAATATTCTTGTGTCTAAAGATATTAATTATGTTGTTACAGTACATTGCATTTTGATATTTGAAAACACATAAAATAAGACACACTTGGAAGTTACAGACTACTTTCAAGCAAAAATTCAAAGCCTCCATATAGCTGAAAGCAAAGGTTTTATGAAAGAAATTTTCGAGAGAGGGAAGTCAAAATTTTTAAGGTGGAGAAGTTTATTCAAAAGTAATAGTATATTAGGCAAACTTTAAATATTCAGTCACAGTTCAGGTGTTGCTGGAATCTTTTTTTGTTACAAAACTAATAAGAACTTATTTAATAGTTCTTGTTTCACAAAATTTAAAATTTTCCTATATGCAATGCTGTGTCCAGTGGAAACCAATCTCTCTCAAAGGCTACTAAGAGGAACCTGCAGGTCTGTAAAGGCAGAAAAAACATGACTTGAGTATTCACCCTGGATGCAGCAAGTTCCCCTTTTTTTGGTATTTGATGGGGGACTTGTGCAGGATTTTTAATGGATCTTTTGTCCCATGTCTCAGTCAAGCCTTACATGAGTATTTAGATTCCTGGTAGGATTCATCTCAGAATCACAGAATGGTCTGTACTGGAAGGGACCTTAAAGATCCTCCAGCTCCAGTCCCCTGCCATGGACAGGGAATCTTCCCCTAGACCTTCAGGTGTCTCTACACAAGGAATGCACTAGTGACAGCAGCAGAGTCCTGGATAAAATACATCTCACACTAGAGGAAAGGCAAAGGCAGTCAGGAATTAACATTCCAAAATGACCACCTTTTCCTCCTAACTCTAAGGACACCTTGGGATAGGAAGCTCCAGTGCAGCCACCTGTACTGCAAATGGTTACGTTTAATTAAAACTTCCCAGCTAAGCTTATTTTTCTTTCTGGGTAATAAATGTTTAATTATTAATACAACTGGACAAGTTTCAGTACAAAAAGACTCATGTATGATGACAGATATTTAGCCTATGAATGCAGCTTAACAGTTTTTTAAAAACATGTCCCTTTTTGAATCCTTCCTTTTTTTGTACCAAACTTACAATTAGTTTAAACTGAAACAAAATTCATAAAATGCAGACTTCAATAATTTTTCTCAGATTTCATGTCAGTAGCTATCACTACTACTAATCTTATCAAAACCAATGCATAATATCAATAATATCCATATAATTCCAAGTATTTGAAAACTGTCACTTCTATTTAACCAGAAGAACATGTCTTCAGATTTGATATGGGTGGCTGCCTCTCCCCACTGAGGCAAGCAGCAAAACACAAAAACTGAGCATAATCAGAATAAACCAAAATCAACACTATAGGAAGTTTATCTGATAGTGACTTTAAAATGATTTCTAGTGCCAGCATATCTGAATTATGGGAACTGTGATTTTCTCACAGCAGAGAGAAGGCTATTTTTAGCATACACATATGAAATGAGAGTAGCATACTTCACAGGCAATTTGTAGATAGGATCATTACAGGTACTTACCTAGGCTTGATCTCGTGTTAGATCGCTCTATTATCGCATGCTTACTGGGATTGTTTAATACTGAGCGTTTGGCAAGCGAGATGTCTGCTGTGACTCGTGTAATTGATATACTGCAAAATAAATACAGCAAAAGGGTACGGAACGTTATTAATCTTCCAGGGGTGTGGGGAGAATTATTGTTTAACACTAGAAGATGGCTAAGACTACAGGAAAATAAGTTCTCAGCAGCACACAATGCTTCACCCAATGTGAACAGAGAAAAAACTTTATCTAACTTTACTGCTACAGCAGCTACTTGCAAGTCATCCTCCTACACATGCCTGAGGAGAGGGGAAGTAGGAGGAGGTCAGCGATTGTTGCAGAAGATGGGACTTCCCTGGGATCTCCAGGTCTGGTGAATGTCTGACATTTCACCAGTATCCCCAGTATAACCAGGCTGGTTTCTCCTTTCCCTGACTTCTTGAATGGTAATGAATGACAACTGGCTTACTTTAGCAATACCTGTAGACATGTAGGGAAATGCAGAATTAAACAGTAAAGGTAAGGCTTACCAGGGAAATGAATCCAGCAATATAACTCAGGGTTTTTTTGTTGGTTTTGGTTTGTGTTTCTTGGCTTTTTCATTGTTCAGTTAACTAGCATGTGTTTTTCTAACAGGGTGCAAGAGGTACCTATAATTTTCCAGAAAGATTCATGCTAGCAATATGCTAGCCACCTAAAAATAGGAACTGTAACTTGGAGAAGCACATACTTGAAAAGTCTAGGTTGACTATTTGGCAGGTTCAGTTTTGTTTTTATAAGAAAAGATGAGCCAAGAAATTAGTGATTACTTTCAGTTGTTTGCATTGACCTGCTACATAATCTTCTGCATATTCTTCTTCCTAGGCAAACAGTTACTTTGATTTGTTTTGCTTTACAGGGTCAAAATGCACCCTTAAGTTCCTTTTCAAACTCTCTGGTCTGATGAGGTTTAGAGGTCAAATTTTTCCAGGGCTGAGAGTTAAATCAGTCTGATGATATTCCCTTGTTCTTCCTTGTAGGATTTTACTTGCAATTTAAAAGAGGAAATGGATTTGCTAAGAAGTAGGAGGGCTCCTCTCTAGCAAGCAGTCAGATGCTGTTTGTTCATCTGAAATGTAATCCAATAGGCCATTTCCCAATGAACTCAGCATGTGTATGCACTTATCTAAAAAATGTAACAGAGCCAGAAGCTAATATGAAGAAATAGAATTATACGCACAATACTGATAAGTAATATAGTTTTGGAAGTCTAGGTGTGATTTAACTTATGCTAAAAGCATAACCAAAGATTGTGATTTCTGGCACAGCTCCTCAAAGATCATGACATTTGTCTTGAAATTAAATTAAACGTGTTTGTTGTGATACTTATTGGTTTTCTTTATTTGCTAATGGAAGGACACTACAAATTTTTACAGCTTTTTGTTTTTTTTGTGTTGATTTGGATTTTTTTCTGCCAGTCTTTCTTCCTACAGGCAATAGAAAATTTTTGCCTTTTTAAATGAAATTATGGTACACAATGCAGTCTATCTGGGAAAAATGCTTTTTTTTTTCATTTTAAGACTTTTTACCATCTTTCTGAGGACATTTTCAAGTCTTTGAGAAACATCACAAGAGGAAGACAAAGTCTGCTCTCCAAACAAAGGGTGTGTACATTGATATTGTGAAACAATTGCTACAAGAGCAAGGACAGCAGAGTGGCAGCTCAAAGCAGTACATGAATCTGAAAATCTCTGGTGCAAATTTGTTCAGAACGTTAAGTAAAGATTCCAAGTGCTACTGAAGTTCGGGATGCTTCAAATCTCCTACTATAGACCTAGATTTTATTTGGAGTATTTGTGGATTCACCCTGCCACAGTTGGATCGACAACCAAAAATCTGACATGCTCTAAAATGCTTAAAGACATAGAGATGCAATAATTTTCTTCTGCTTGCAACAAATGTTTTGTTAATTTCCAGTTCTGAAGGTGTGTTATCTAGGGATTAATAATCCTGACTAATATAAAGAGGGACTACTAAAGTGGTTATGTACTGACATCATTATTGAGACTGAGAAAATCCACCAGCTTAAATTACAATGCCTGGTATTTTAAAGAACTGAAGCTATTGACAAAATACCTCAAGCTACCTCTTCGAAGTTTTGACAGCAGCAGGACACACAGAATAGTGTTACGGATCTGTACACTTCCAAACTAAATAGAACATTCCTTGAAGCTACAGATATTATAAGATCTTCCTGATTTCACCCTTTTTCCACCCAATTTCAACCCATTAGGACACATCAATCTGGAGCTTGATCCAATACCAATAAAATCATGTCTGGAGAATGCATCTGATGTCTCTGCTCCATGGTTCTGTGATGTTATAGAGTTATAGACCATGGCACTACTTTTAGGGACAGACTATCATTTGACATCTGAACCACAGTAATGCCTGGAGGCTTAAATACAAATCCCATTGTGTTACAACCTAGCGTGCTGCAACCACTCAGATCGGAACCCAGCGAGTGCAGCCAGTCGGCTGCCAAGGATGACCATATTTCTGTCCAAGCCCTTCATCCCAGTCCTTTTGAAACTTCCCACTATAGAGCCTAGAACTACTGTCAAACCAAGCTCCTATCTTGAGGGATCAAAAGTTTGACAATCTTATACACCAGACAGTCTGAATCCCATATCACTCTTTCCAAGCTGGATGCCAAGTAAGGAAGTAGAAGCCAAGGCTCTTGTCACTTTGCTCAAAACCTGGGAAGCATTGATGAGATATCACTTGAAAAATACTTAAAATAACTTTTTAATCTGTAGTTAACTAGCAATTTGGAGTGTGAATGTCACAGTCATCAAGAAGAAGACATCCTTTTTTCCACTCTCAACAAATACATGCCCCAGAACACTTCCCACTGCAACACAGCCTCTGCACGCTCTGTCAAGAAAACTTCCAATCCACACTTAAGTCTGCTGATCAAGGAATTAGCTGTCATTCCTAATTTTGTCCACTGTTATTATTTCTTAAAAATCTGGTAATACCCAAATGGAACCTGAAGTATATTTGCATTGCAAAGTACTTACCGCCCTTCGAATCTATGTTTTAAAAAATCAAATAATGCTTTTTGCATCATATCTGTTACCTAGAAGGAAAAAAACAACAAATTAATAACCACATGGGAAATGCATAATACTTAATGCTAATAATTTTATGTAATAAAGCTGACAGTAAATCTTGTATCCGAACAACAGGATTGGAATGCAATTTATTCTTAATCTGAATTTTGACATGAAGTAAAATACAAATAAGCAGCTATTCAGTAGGATTAAAAACTATCTGATACTTGCCTATGCTATATAAATTATCAAACACAAATGAAGCACAATATTTTGTCAAAAATGAAACCATTTACAACAATCAATTACCTCATATCCCTTCAGAGAAGGCCCCACTAAAACTACTGGTCGCATAGAAGGCACTACATCATAAGGAGGGATGTGCTCTGTCTGAAAAACAGAAAAAGTTTTCAGCATCACAGCACCTAGAGAAAGTGTTATACACTCTTTACAGTATTAGGAATTTTGAATTTCCAGTAATGTCACAAGAATCTCAGATTCATTAACTTTTCCCAGAAACAGGTAACACAAGGATATAAAAGGTTCAAGGATTTATTTTGCATAAAATTTTCTTTGACTTTAGGGTTTCCTATTGTTTTCATATTTATTCTGGATAGTTAAAAACTCTTACTCTGGGTCATGCACATTTCCTACTGCATAATTCCTAACTAGTAAATTGAAAAGGTTATTTTCAACAACTAATGAATTGAATGGTTAATTCTACAGCTGTGACATCTGTTTTCAACAGAAATTTTATACAGGAAATTATGAAGGAGAAAAGTTTAAAAAAATGGGATAAGAAAAGCAAAATGCAGCTTTTTTTAATGTTCAGATCTGCCCACTGCTTGAAAAAACATTGTGACATCACTGCAAATTCCCATGGCAGCACTCAGTCTGATGTCCACATTTGCACCCACAATTCAATTACAAATTAAATAAAAATAATGACTGATCAAGTTAGTATTTCTAGAAAATTATCATAAGCAGAGCTTGGGATAGCATTTCTTCCACTTTGGGAAGTTCTTGTCACCACACAAGAATGGATTCTGGTAGTACTATATTTACCAAAATACTAACTGATGTATCATGCACAATTTCTAAAAAAGTATTCTAACATACAAAGATAAAAAGATTGCCTGCTTTTAAGGATTGCAAAAATTTATATTGTTATCACAACTCAATATAAAAAAATTAAAACTGTTGAGTTTGGTATTTTTTCTTCTTTAGCAAGTAGCTGTTTAATATATATCACCATGAATGGGGTCTTATCAGAAAGAGTTTTTTGTTCATAAGGAAGGTTTTGGTTTATCTTTGTCTTGGGAAAAAAAGATTGAAATCCAACCCCAGGAATGTGTGGGTGTTACAGAAAAAGAAATGCCAGATCTATTTTTCAAATGCTTACATAGTACAAATACATCAGTCAAGATCACAGAATACAGACATTGTTCATTGTTCCAGAACTCAATGTATCCCAAGGTGTTTCGCAATAACATTAAAATAAGTATATACATTCCAAAACACAAACCCACAAAGACAGACATTTATACAGTGACAGCACACAATGCTACACAAGCAGCAGTCTAAAGCAGTCTAAAACACAGAAAACATTTTTGCGAATGTCCCTCAATGTAATTTATTTTTTATTACCTGTAGTTTCACAAGATAATTAATAACATGAGAATGAATACCAGTGCCCAAGGCATCATAAGCATGTGAAATGAATTAATTTTTCACAGTACAGAATCTGACTCAACACGTTTCAGAGCAAACCCCTGCAATTAGGCTGGGCCTATATCCAAAAGCAGTCCTCCACTGTTCTTGCTAACATTTAAAATAATCTGATAAGCATGTTTGAGACAGATTCGAAGAAAAACTCATTACAGTTGTGCAAGTGCTTTTAGCATGAGCGCCCTGATGCAACAAATCTTTGTCTTAATGTGGCTGACTTAACCAAAGGCATTCATGCTAGAAGTTAACCAGCTATTTGACAATCAGGGCAAGCACAGAAATTACCTTATTTGATGGAATATGGGGTATTTTTAAAATCTGTTCTGTTGCAATGGGCATTTTTTTCTCTAATCTTTACAGCTTGAAATAATGAAGCTGTCAGCAGAAAATTGAGTAGAAGTTATCTAATGGAAGCATTAAAGTTCTTTAATTTAGCAGTAGAGAATCTAATAATTTCTAAGAGACTAGCACTGAACTACACAGCTTTCATTGCAGATTCAAGTTCAAATATGAACTCAGAATAAAAACTGGCAGATTTGACCATATGGCTTTTATTCAGTGGTTTGACTATGTAGATTACTTTGGGATGGCCATCCAGTACATGCTGTAAATGTATTACAAGCCCCGCTAACACTAGTAATGATTCTGATATGGAAGAAAAGAGGCACCACAGAGTGAAAGAAAGACGTGGGACTAACCCTCATCCAGGTCTAAGGTGGTTCATCTAGAGGCTGCATCTTTGAAAGATGCTTATGCAGACAGCATCCAATACGTGACAACATGTATTATTCTTCCTTATAATCCTATCCAACTATAATATGATTAAGTAAGAAATTACTCAGAAGTAAGAACCTGCTGTTGATTTCCACACCAGGCTTAACAGACCAAACTGAAGCCAACAGTAGTGACTCTGGAAATGGGAAGGATTCAATACTATGTAGAAGAGTTCAAGAAAAGAGAGACAAAAACAAAGATCTATTTATTAAACACGAGAGCATCCACAGCAGGGATAACAATGTCACTTGTCACTGTTTAAGCACTATAACACTCTGTTATTACCTGTAGATTTAAGTGAGTGGTTAAAACCAAATGAATGAGAGCTATGAAGACTAAAGATTTTAAAACAAAAAAGTCAAAATGTGGTATTTCACTACATAGTTTGGCTGCTACCTAATGTCTTGCTAACTTATTCCAGCAAAGGTCTAGAAACACATTGCATCTTTTAGCAACAGGATGCCAATTGCATAATTCTGTAGTTATCTGGGTAATCTGTGGAGAGACATCGGCTCTCCTGGGAACCACCAGTACCATTTCCAATAGCTGAGATACTAAAAAAGTCTCACTGATGGATGGCAAGAACATTTGGCTAATAAGTTATACATGACAACAGGAAAAACTTGAAGTGAACTGTCAAAGTAAATTTGAGGTTTTCCACTGGTCTTGTGCACTTGCAGACTTTACACCTAATGAATTAGAAGCGTATGTACAGACTCAAAAATACAACAAATTTGACAATTTGTTTCTCAAGTCCAAACTGAGTATCTGATAGATTCCAATAATGATTTCAACAGACTGAGTAATTAAAAAAAAATAAAAATAAAACCAAAAAAACCTGAGAAAGATATAGAAAGAATATACATGCACTAGAGACGTGCATTACAATGCTAGAAATAATTTTCTGAAACATTACAAGGCCTTCTAAGTGTGTCCTGTTATTCCATCAAAAAGGATAAGTGTGTAGCAGAGTTGCACAGACACACTGAACTTCTGCCTGTTTTCCTGTAACAAATCAACTATCAGCTCTAACATCTCTTCATTCTTAATTCTAGAATAGCTGCATTGTTAACCTGGAGCCATAATGCTAATGATGCCAGTGGCAGAATAAACACAGGCGATGTCGATATAAACTTACCGATTTCTGCTTCTGCTTAGCTACAGCAGCATGGAAAAGAAACAAAGAACAACAAAGCATGCATGTTATTGGCTTGTCAGAGGACGCAGACAGTTAACAGGACTAGAAATGCGACGCAGTGCAGGTGAGCAGGTGGACAGATGGGAGCTTGGAAGTCGGTGTTACCTTCTTAAAGAAGGGCATTCTTTTCTCTTTGGAGTGGGGTGATGTTACACTGTTTGCACTGGGTTTGGGGGAGCGATGGTTTGCTGGAATATCATTTTCTTCTGCATCTAAGCCAGTGGCATCTATGTCTACAGCTATATACAGACAAACAATTCAGAATTATCAGATGACAGGGAAAGTAAAGATAGGTTAAAAAGGAAACTATAGGTAAAGAGAAATAAAACTGTCCAGAGAAATAAATAAATAAATAAATAAATAAATAAATAAATAAATAAATTTTGTGAAAAAATAAAAGTCAACCATGAGAAAAAAACACAATAAAACAAAGGGAAAAAATTTAAAGGTGCAGTACATTAGGATTAGAAGACAGAAGGCAATCTGTAATAGCTACTGTAACATTTAAAAAATAGACCAATAGCCAAGTTTGTTCTTGTTACACCAAAACCAAAGTATTCACTGGAATAGATAAGACTTCCACCAATGTAAACAACAGAACTTGGCCAACAACATTTGGATTATTTTACAGTAATGAGCACTAATTGGAAATGGGCATCATCAATTGAAATTTGAAATGTCACTACTGTGTGTATGGGAAACGAAGCAGTAGAAAAAAATTTTTGATGGCAAAATCAGCCAGATATTGGTACAATATTATTTACATTTATCTCAGGATGGACTAGAATTAGCATTTTTAATGTCTTTAAATAAAAATGCATTGCACTTATAAGATACATTTATTAGAAACAATTAAACACAGATCTACTAATAGTGAAAACTAAAAAGAATGGATAGCAGAAGAAAGAAAATTTATCCCAGCTTGGCTCAGAGACATGGATCCTATGTAAAGAGTGAGGATGTAGGCAGGGTAAAATGGAAGTGAATACAATAAATGGTTGCTGTTAAATCTCTACCAAAAGCATATATAACAAAAAATGCTTATATCATAACCACAAATGGTTTACCCTTTTCAGCAAGTAAGCAATACCAGTTTCAACAGGAATCCTCAGAAAGTCAGTAATAAATACACCTTCAAAATGGAAAGCCATATTATCCTGAATGCTGAATAGAACAGATACCTGCCAACTACATCTAAAACGAAACAAAACCAAACAAAACCTTTCTTGTTTACAACAATCAATCCTGATCTTTAGTGATTTAAACTTGTCTTCACAAAGCGAGTAGATGCACAAAAGTGAACCACAAACATGTGTACAATATCACCCTTGTGTGAAGATCTTACCCACTTTCCCACTCCCTCTGGTCACACATGTGTTATCTTGCCATGCCATTATGTCGAACTGAGCCTAACCCTAAATAGACCTGTAAGCAGAATCATTTATATTGACTTTATTCAAACCCTTAATTAATCATTGTAAATTATTATGAAACAATCTTAGTGACCTGATTTCATCTGCTTCATGAGTGGGACATCAACTAATACAGTGGCATGTGCTATTAAATTATACAACAAATAAATATTTCTGTCAAGCCTACATGCAGCTACTGATGTAAGAGACACCTGGGGCAGTGATCTCTTTTGTTTGCATAAAGTATATTCTCCAATTTGAATTATCCACAGACCTAATTCCTTGATGCCTGACATTCCCTGAGTTACTGTGCCTTTGAGTCTGCCCTTCCCAGGAAAAACCTAATGAGTAGATCCACATCCTGTTTCTATAATCCTGCTCCTAAAAACAGCCACAGAAATCATGTAACATTTTCTTCTAGCAACACTGTTCCCTTCATCCTCTTCATAAGTATAAAAAGAACATATTATCTTTCCTTGAATACAGGCCAGCACAGATGCTGTAAATCACTCACAATAAGACACATTAAAACTCTTTCAGTTCTGTGTTCAACCAATATTGCCAGTAAAGAAAAATAAGTTACCTTATGCTTTTCCTGTAAGAAAGAAATGCAGAATTTGATCAGCTAGTTACCAATATCTCCTTTTTTTCCATTCTCAGCCTTTACACTGTGGAACATCTCCTGTGACAGTTCTTTTGCTGTTAACTATCTTTAGTTCACTAGTTTTTCAGTCATTTTCAGCATTTTTCTTACCCAGTTTGGTGGCCCAACAGGACCATAGGGATTGTTTGCTATATCAGTATTGATTATTTAAATGAATATGAGCCTCTCATTTGTTTTTTGGAGGCTCTTCATCTTGTTTGTGAGTTTGTTTTGATCTTTCTGTGGCATGATTTTATATTGAAAACCCCATCACGACTCAAAGTAAAAAAATGAAATTAGCTTATTCAGTTAGTATTCTTCAACTTATTACATAATTGATGAATTTGTAATTGATTATACTTTCAAAGAGAGGAACTGTGGGAATAATAATTGAATTGTGCTTCAAAGTCATTTGAATTCTTGTTTTAGTCACAAACTATGCCTCTTTCACCTTTTTTAGGATGTCTTAAGCAAAAAATTATTGTAGACTCAAAATCTTGTGGTCACAGCTAATGTGTACTATCCATACATATTTTCCAAATCTTCACTGTAACTGAATAAACTTTAACAGATTTTCTTCTTTCTCCAAAAAACATATTTCTTGAAACAGAGTGGCTGAAGAAACAATTCAATGCAATGAAGATTAGAGGTTGGGTAGCAATCAGTCAGTTGGTAATCTACGTGACATCTGTGCTCTGGATTCTGAATTCTGTGCAACATTCTGGAAATATATTTACTGATCTTCAAGTATTTTTTGATAGCAAATAATATTAAAGCATTTCAGATGCTCTAACTATAAAATTACAACATAGGTCCAAGGACAATTTTACCAGAAAAATGCAGTTGTTGAAAAGTTGGGCCAAACAGTAAACATGTCAATTTAAAGCCATCAGAAAATAAAAGATTAAGGTGTGTTCTACACACTTGTTATGGACATAGATTAGTAAACTGATACAGTATTTTCAAAATCAAAGAGAAGTTAAACTGAGGTGGAATTTTTATAAACAAATTCCAATTATAATAAAGTTGGTTGTTACTCACAAATCTGTGGTTTCACAAGACAGATATATTTTACAACTAATTGAACCAAATGAAGCCACTACCAAAACATGATTTAATTTCTCTGTCTCCTTTTTAAATGACCAAGTAAATACTTTAAAAATCTTAAGGCTCATTTAAAGATGCCTGCTCTGTAGACCAGACTCCATATAAATGAATATGATTGGAAGATCCATGTCTTTGCTCTAATATACAAGGCACTAGCAACACTCATTAACATTTTATGTTTACAGATATTTACAATGTACATGAGAAAATAAAACATCCAGCAACACAGCAGCTGAATTCAATAGAATTTTTTTTTGTGATCTTCTATTGTGCTTTTTTTATGGAGCTAATTCCACCATCCTCCACCAATTTGCAACGTATTTGCTTCACATCACTTGAATCCAACCTAACCAAAGTTAAATCTGTATGTTGATGCTCTAAGTACAAAATAGTATTTCTGAAAAATTTGTCAAAGGCAAAAAATATCCAGTATCTTAGAATTACGTGAAACACATTCACATGATCAGAATTGTGAAACTAAATGTTCCTGATGTTTTAAAATAATTCCTTTCTTGATGCTCCTGCAGAAACCTCTCAGGAACTTCTATTTTTATTGCTGCTTTTTCTCCTGTACAAGAAAGTATTTATTGTTCAGTAGGAGTGCTCAGACCAGATCAAACCTTCCACTATCCTCTGTAATGTAGTCTCACAGATCTATTATGTCTTTACTACAAAACTCTATTGTAAAAGCAAAGAGGGAATTTTGTGCATTAACAGCCCTATCATTGCCTAACTTGCTGGCATTGACTCCATTACTTCAAACCATCCCAAACCAGCCTTATCTGGTAACACATCGCTCTGGTTTTACCTATGAAAAATGGGGAATAATGTCTAAGGGTACATGAATTTTAACAGATTAGGTTCATGAATGTCTTTACCAAAGGGTTCGCAACCTACTCACCAGATGATGGAGGCGTCGATTTTCTGGAACTAGGAACGATGTCACCCAAACTGGATGAAGAGTTTCCTCCTGATTTACTGGAGTAAAGTAATAAATTAGTTTGAAGTTCTGTAGCTTTCTCAATCTTTAATCTAGTTTATTTATTATCTGCCTTCTAAATGAGGAGGTAGCTGTGAGATAAACAGTATTTCTGGCAGTGGTATAAAATATACATCTCACACGAAATGTGTGTACATTTTGAGACCATAGGAACTAAAAATATCAATCATACTTCCTGTGCTGTTGTGCAATTCATTCTACTGCTCTCACTTCCTCATGATCTTAATACAAATCAGTAATTAATATGGCTACTGGTATATATGAATTAATGATACTATCCATTAATAAGACCAATTCTTAAACCAGTGAACATACCTGTTTCTTTAGCTGTTACTGATAAATTCCTAATGAAGATGAGACTGTGTCTATAATCTTTTCAATTTAATTAACATACAAATTATTTTGCTTTCTCAATACAATATAGCACCTAGGAAAACAAGTCTCTCAAACAAAGTTAAAGCAGTCTAAGGTGTTGTCAAGTTCTGCTTTGTGAAAACCTATCCAAGTTGTGAAAATGAAACAACAGTTCTAGCCTTTTTTATTTCAGTTATCATAACGAGAAAAGCTCTGAAAAGAATGTAAAAAAGTTTATTTCACTCTTCAAATAATTCATGTGATACTAGTCATTTCTACTTTCTCTATCTTAAAATATTAACAAGAACTGATTTAATGCATTTGTGGTGTAGGACAATGTTATCTCCAGTGAGAATTTCTGGATTGGAATGGATTTGGAAAGGAACTGAATCACTGAATCACTGGCTGTCCCAGAAGTGTCACTAGAGAAATAAGGAACCCAACATCCTTCTGCTGAGGACAGCATGCTCATGGGAAAGGCATTTCACAGCTGGTGAATGCAGCTGAACACTGCACAACCACAGTGTCCTACTCTGGATGTGCTCTACAAACACTGCTGCCTTTCCTATGGAGATGGGAAAGCATTTCTGACTTCCCAAATGGTTCCTAGATCAATTCCTGGTCCATCCCACTCAAATACACTGTGAATATTTGTTTCCTTTACACTCAATGGGAAAGTGACATTTGCTTCTACAGCTGTTACTAGAAAACTACTTTATTAAGATTTCTACAGTGAAGGTGAAATCTAACAATACCAAAAGATAATATAGTATTGTTAGATTTTACCTTTACTGTAGAAATACTAGAAATACCATAGAAAAATATAGAAATACTGTAGAAATACATTATCTTGTAGTATTGGTCAGAATATCTAGAAACAATCCTTTTTCTTAAGCTATGATGGCTGCATTCAGAGATAACAAATGAGTTGACACAAAACTTCCATCAAAATGTAGTGCTCTGCATTTATAGGCAATGAATTTGACAAGAATGATTTTCCCTATGAGGTAACTAACAGGCACTGGCTTTGGCTTACAAGTAAATTAATCTTAACTTTTCCTGTAATTTCTAAAATGAGCTTTAAATGTGTCTAGAAATAGCAAGATCATCAAAAGAAGTAAAAAATTCTACAGAATTTAGATAAATCAATTTTAAGTAAAAAAACTACTAGCACATAGTGAATGTACTTCCTGCAATATATATTAGCAATTATTTTATGAAAAAAGATTGAAACAATTTCAGTTGTAGGCCACCTCAGATCACCACTCTAAATGTCTACTTTTTCTCCCAAATAGCAATGGCACTAATAAGCTTATTAATGAACAATATAATGTATAAAATTATGTTATATCATAATTATATATTAATTATATAATAATTTCTTAATCAATTAAAAATGTTTGCCATTAACAATAATTAGGTATATATATGATTTATGAATATGATACACAGCATCGATTTCCAAGTTGTGTCACAGCCAATGTTGCTATTGTTAATGATTTCTTGTTATTACCTGGAGTAGAATTTTCCTTGTTTTGCCTTCTGTTCATGCTGCAGCCTCATGTTTTCTAGTTTGACTGGGCTTGGTATGAATCCTATTTCACAGCCTTCTTTTACCAATCGTCCTATCCACCAGTCATTATTAAATTTCTACAGATTAAAAAAAGAAAAAAAAAAGTAACATACTAAAAAATTACTATATCTGGGATAACTTTGTTATTAGCTTTAATTTGCAGCTGTGCTATTTTTCGTAATTCTTCCCTGCAATTAATCACTGTGCTATGTTATTATGGCAATGAAGGATTGTGGCAATATTCAGAAATACATTAAAATAATTATTCCCTTCAAATTATTAAAATCCACAATACTTAGGTAGAAACCTTCCTGCAAAGACTTCATGTTTCTCCCTGTTTTTTATTTCCACCCATTTCACAATCTTTATTTTTTCTTGCTTCACAGTCTTCTCCTTTCATACATGAGAGCTGTTTGTGTTCTCCCTTCACACTTCTCCTTGGTGGACACCAGAGACTTAGGATCTACTCTCACCTACTGCTACAATTTTTAGAGCTCTGCAATAATCTATTTTTCTTATTCCATTTTATTCAGTTCTCAATTTAAATTTAAAAATACTACTTCTCAAATTCCCCCACTTCTCACTAAAATTTTCTGAAATATGACTGAATTTGACTGCTTGTGTACACTCTACTTCAGATAGCTGATGTGATCTGCATCTTAAACTTACTATGATAGATCCACAAGGAATGGATCTTTGGATAACTAAAAAAAGCCTAACAGTTACATAAAACCACCAGACAGCCCAATTAACTGAATTTCAGCTCTGTAAAATATGAGATATTGACTACTGTAATTCAACACCTTTATTCATACACACCCCCCACCATGTGTGGGGGAGGTTGGTTGTTTTGCAGATGTCTATGCTGCAGTTCTATTTGCTTTTTCCATTCTTATTTATTCATCATTTTTGAAGGAGAATGGGTCCCACACACAATACTTTTGATATTCCATGGCAATAACTACCATCAAATAAGAATTTTGGGTTATTTGGAATATTTATGAAACTTTAAGAGAACACCTAAATGTGAAGAAAGTAGCTTTCTTGAATCTGAAGCTATTAATGTAGATATCATTGTGCACATTTAATTATACAATATGAAATTTTAAAAAGTGTACAGTTAGGAATAAAACATGTAAAATGTGTGGGCTCCTGTACAAAGAAATTAATTTTACCATCATTGGTGGATCACTGATACACAACCTAAATTGCAGTATTATCTTTCACTTTGGCAACTATAGAAATCTTGTGATGCTTGAGACCAATTGTAAGATATTTCAGCTAGCACAAAAGAGAGATTAAAATAAATGCACTTTTAAGCTTATAAGACATAAGGAGACATAAAATATTCATCCAATGGGATATCTTTATGAGTAAGAATACCAGCATTTCATAGGGAGCTACTGTGGAATAGCAGTTTCTCAAAGCTGTATTAGACTAAAATGTATTATTAAAATTATAACCTTTCATTACAAAAGACTAACTAAATCATTAACTTGGTAAAAGGAAGAGATAGACAATTAAAAACCGCCATTACATTAAAATTTGAACAGTCACTATTTTTGTTCTGTAGTACAGCAGATTACCATGCAACAATATTAATTTTATTAGAAGCAATAGAAATCATAAATCCATAGGAATTTCTTCTTCATAAAGAAATAAAAGCATGTGGAATGCACTTCTGCATGGTCTCAAAGATAAATTCTGTATCAGTATATGAAGAGTATAAGATACTTTTTAAAGTGAATAATACCACACATAATGCTTTATAATTTTAATTTTTTTTTTTTTTTTTAATCTTGGTAGAGAGGTGTCCAGCTCTCAAGGTGCTGGGCTGCATTGAGTGAGTCTCTGTAATTCACGTGTGTTTGGAGTGCCAAGAGAAACACAAAAGTGAATTAAACACAGAGCAAAATGATGACCATGCATTAAAGCCTCAGAAGAATCATAAGTTACTATGATGCAGCAGTTTCTTCTTGCAGGAAGGAATCTGTCATCCTTATGTGCACTGAGTTTTAATGAATGTAACCTAATAATGAAGATAAATTTCCCTCTTACTCAATCTCTGCAGTGCTTTTCATCACTGTCCATGTATATTTTGAACTGAGGTTTTTCTTGTTTGAGTCCTCTCAGCAGCACAAATTGGGGAACAGTCCTTGCAGAGAAGAATAGGACAGCACTGGTCCAGTATGGCATCATTATGCAAGCAGAAGCTACTGGAGATTAACTTAGCTTTCTTTATTTCAAGCAACAAGTTAGGTACAAAATACATAAAAAACACTGCATTTTATAGTCTAATGTGTTTTTTTCTTTAATCTGAATAAATAATTAAACTTTGGATAATTCAGTTCCCTCAGCATTAACTGTAGGGAACACCAAAAGTACTGAAGGAGCAATACCTGGTGGGATACAGAGCCCTGCACGATGAGCAGGGTGTGACACAGAAGATGGAGGGGGAGGACAGGGCTGTGCAGGGAAGGGCTGGGCCTGGAGCACCCTCTGAAGGAGCTTCAACCCAACAGACACAACAGCTGCTGTCAAATGCAGGGCAACAGCCTAACTCCAAGTTTGACTCCCTGTGGATCCCTTCCCATCTCATCATTCCAGTGGTGCAGCTGGCCTGGTCCCAGGGTCCCTTCCCAACCCTTGTCTGAACTAGTACCAGTAGAAAATCACCTCTCCTTGGCAGCTTACAGAGAAAACCAGGTTTTTTTAAAGACAATCAGCACAGAATACCTATTCTATTACACCTGGTTCTGCAAGAACATTTCAATCTATTATTCATTTCATCACCATTCATTCATTCATTCATTCAACCTAGAATTCAGCTGAGCTAAGCTTCCTTTTTGGAGACATTTTGGAGACACAGAGAAGTTCAGGAGACTTTTCCTTCCAGATTTTCTCCCACATATATATACATCTAAGACTAAGTTGTGCTGTGAAGAAAAATGCATTAACTTTTAACAGAAAACTGCTAACCCTGTGTGTCTGGTTTATATGGAAACAGGGGAAACACTTGATGTAAAGTCTGAGATTACCACTTCATTTGATGTGCAGATGGAATAGATGACTATACAAAACCATTTGATCTAACCAAACTGAGCCATATTTTCCAGTGCTTCAAGACTCACTGGGAAGGCTGATGGTTTTCTCTTGCCAGGACTCTGTGCCTGCTTATAGCTTCTTTTGTCACAAGACAGAGCAGAGCAATTCTTTCATGCTATCATCAGGCAGAGAGCACATTTCCTTCACCATATACAGTCTGAATTAAAATTATTCTTTTTTGGGTCTTTAATATATATGAAAAATTACGATCATTAGCCAAGTCTGTTTCTTGTGTTTCTTTAGTCTGTGCACCTGCATTTCTATCTCTGTATTAGGAATGTTTTGTTTTTCCCCAGAGCACCTGGGTTAGCAGAATCATTGTGCCTCATCAATCATAACTACTGAGGGATTTTTTGATAGTCTAAAATGAGGCAAGGACATACTTTTAAATGCATGACTAGGTTGCTCTCCACCTTAAACTAACTTTCTATTTCTTTTCCTATAAATTTCCTTATCCAGATGAGCCATTTTGAGACAAACCACAACCTTTTAAAATGAAGGAGTCTTTCAAAAGGGAGTGCAGGCTACAGAGGAGAGCCTGCATGTGAAAGTTACCAAGTTATGTGTTTGGGAGCGTATTGCAAGAAGTAGAGAAAGAAAATTACTTAAGGTGTTTGAAACTGTACAAATCTAAAATTGTCAAAACCAAACTACAGGTAAAGAAAAACAATGCAGAAAATGTAAAGTTCATTTATTGACAGCTGCAATTCTATTGAAAGATCATTCCAGTTCTACAGCATGTTATGCTAACTAAATATTGTCTGTGCCAGAGAAGTAGCTTCAGTTAAAAAACAGAAGACCTGCAGATTTTGGGGTTAATTGAGATGCAGTCACACAAATAAAAGAGAAGCAACCTTTGGCTGCTGAATCACAACAAACCCTCATTGTACCAGAATAGAAAAAACCCAGAAATATTTCATCTTTAAATAGTCAGACATAGGCATTTAAACTTATAAATAAGTGATTTTTACTAGAGAATAAAATACTTGCTTTCTGAAGTCCATTAATTTGATTGCAATAAATTTGTGCCATTGCTTCTACAAGAACAGCATTTAAAAGAACATTCAATTCCTTATACGCTGTTAGCTTCTTTAACATTAGTAAAGTGCTTTGCCAATGTGAAGTATTACCAACATTGCAAAATAGTAGCACTATTATTCAAGTATTCCCTTAAAGAGTGATTCACTTACTCCTGTAATTTTACTTACTTCTTTAACATGAAGAAAATCTTTAGCCTCAAATGAGATGGCCATGCCTGGGACTGGAACATCATCTTCATGAGCTGCACTGTACCCAACATTTGTCCGAACTGCAAATGCAACAGGTTTTGACTGCAAAATAAAAGATGAACATCATGAAGATTTCTCTTGCAAACACATACATATGTACAAACATATAAATGGGAGATGATTTCAGTATGTTATGCTCTTAAAATCATAAAAATTACAAAGAAATCTCAATGCATCCATGCAAAACATAATGACAACTAGTTTTTACTGACATTAGTTATTAATATTAACACATTTCATAGAATACAGATTATTAGTACAGATTTTGAGGCAAGTCAAATTAGTAATTATTAATCACAATCCACTTGACAATCCATATAATATCGGCAGTTTGCAGTTCTGCTGTAACTTCTGTGTTTGGGGGCTGCCATAAGAGGTAGATTTTCAAGAACTACAAAATCTAAGCTCCAAGGACCATGGGGCTGCAAAAGGCATTGCAAGGGGAGCGTGGCACTGCACCAACATTGCTCCTTCCATACTTTTCTTATCTGGGCACTCGTGCTGGTCACCTCAAGATCATTCTAAGGCTGCTAAAGTGTAGCCCTCACAGCCTTAGTCCTCAAGAACTGTTTGGGGAAATTGAAAATTTGGAGAAGAGGTGCCGACAGTTGCCAGTGGCCCCTAAGCAAGTTATCTCACTGCACTCTGAGAGCAGAGCAATGTGCCTTGAGTTCATCAGCCACAGAGAGATCTGTTCATTCCCCTAATTCTTTGTTATGCTGCTAGCTGACATCAGACTTTCCCACGTTTTGTTTCAAAAAGTAATTTCACAACTATAAGGTGCACCATTTTGACTAAGATTTTGGCCCGAACCCGCAAGTGCGCCTTATAGTCTGGTGTGTCTTACATAATGTACAAAGTTGTGGAATTTGCCAAACCGGAAGTGTGAACTGCAATGGGGGAGGCGGTGCCGTGGGAGCACTGAGTTGCAAGGCAGGGGCGGGAGTGGGCGGCTGCAGCCAGCAGGAGCCGCGCAGGGATGGAGGGAGCTGCCGCCGGCCCCAGTCCGGGCACAGGGGGAAGAAGAGGCCAGCACCAGCCCCAGCCTGGCATGAGCCACGCAGGGAGGGCGGGAGGGAGCCGCCACCAGCCCTGACCCAGCACGAGCCGCGCACAGAAGGAGGGAGGAAGCCGCTGCCAGGCCCAGTCTGGCATGAGCCACGCAGGGAAGGAGGGAGTGAGCCGCCTCCAGCCCCGTCCCGGTACGAGCCATGTGGGGAGGAAGGGAGACGCTGGCTCCAAACTGCTGTGAGCCACGGCTGCCCCGAGCTGCGCCTCACCAGCTGGCACTGGAGGCGGGCAGGAGTGCCGAGGCCCACAGCACAGGGAGGGCGCTTGGGGCTGCATTTAAAGGCTATGCCAATCTGTGAAAAATGTTTGCAAATTGAGCACCTGCCAGTAATTCGTTACTTTGTTGTGCGCAGCACAGCTCCTCGCTGCAAAAACAAACGCCTTATAGTCTGGTGCACCTTATATAATGTACAAAGTTGCAAAATTTGCTGTCTCCCAGAGGTGTGCCTTATAATCCAGTGTGTCTTGTAGTCGTGAAATTACTGTAGTTGCCAGAAGAGTCACACAGAAGCCCCACAGCTGCACAGCTTCTCCTTACCAGCAGCACCAGTGCTGAGCACCTATCTGCACAGGTATGGTAATAGAAGGTGCCATCCAGCACTGCCCAGACTACAGCTACCAAGGGCTTCCTCTTCTCAAAGGTACAGCCATTTTACAGGAGAACAACATTTCTTCTGCTTTATTCTAGGCTAAACAACAGCTTGAGCTTGCTCTCCCCACAGAGATTAAAACACAGTATCCCTAGGACCCACCACTGTCCTACCCCAGGCTGAACCTTTAGCCCACTTTGTCATAACCAGATAAACTGTTAGAAAGGCATCCTGATATGATTATGTATTCATGGTTACATTTCTGAAATTGGGTATTTATGAAAACAATAATTCAAAACTAAAATTTGGTGATTTCTGCACACCAATTAATAAATCTTGCAGTGTGGATACAATGGGAATGTCCACTTCCTAATAGCTCAAACTCATATTTTAGTGATCTTCTCTATAATTATGATATATATGATTTTCTCAATGGTAATTCCACTGTTACCCTACATAAAAGATATCAAACTATTACAGAACTAGTCATGCCATAAAAAAAGGGGTCACACAGGCACTGGATTCAGCGATATTATGAATCTTCCTCAAAAACAAAAGATACTACAAATTACTGGGTTTAAATATTCATACAAAACCTCAAAATCTTCCTGAACGTAAAAATTGCAAACTAACAGAGTTGATGCTTTCTATGCTATTACTAATTTCAACACTCAAAATACAGATATGAATAAGCATTGAATTGTCAAATCTCCTAAGTAATACTTACCATCAAATAGTAAATAATCAAATAAATCATTCCCTGTTATTAAGAATGATCATTTTGTAAGGCACAATGACCTGTCACTGTACAAACACATCTCAGAACAGGAATGGATCTATTAAGGAACAATCTGTGCCAAATACCGATAGGAGGGATAGTACGCTTGCTTATCCATTCTCACGTTGCTATATCCTCTAGCAAATATAAAAAAATTGCTTAACCACTGTGACTTACTCCTAAAAGTAACAGTGGATGAAAGACTTTAGGTTGACTAAAGACTTTAAAATCTTGGCAGCATTGCAACAGACATCTGCAAGAAGTTAATGCCCTTGACATACTTCTTAGAAATGATCTAAAATTTCCTGTTAGAAGACAACACCTGACTGCTCAAGAAAAAGAACTATCTTAACATGAAAGAAAAGTAGCAGGTGAAAGTTCCCTGTCATTTTATGCAATCCAAAAAAAAAAAAAAAAAAAAA
>PYHW01009744.1:1764364-1788567 GCA_013186435.1 Turdus rufiventris | reverse complement strand
CCAAAAAAAAAAAAACAAAATACAAAAACCACCAAAAAAACCCAAAAAACCCTTTGGGCAGAAAAACAAAGCAGAATATTGAGTTACAGTTATTCACAGAAATGGTATGTCCCATTTTAGATACTTGTTACACTGGTAGAAAGGGAGACTAAATTATCATGGGATTAGACTACAATAATTCATCTAATTGAATATTAAAACCTAATTAATTCATAGCAGTTAAATGTTAAACTTTTTACATAAATAAATAATTCTGAAAGTTTCATAACACTATCAAATTAAGTACTTTTCCTGAACTACATTGTCTTGAACTAAAAAAGACCAGCTGTTATGTAATCAGGGTCTTATGTTAAAAAAAAAAAAAAAAAAATTGACACATACATATGTATGTTTGAAAATGTATCTAGCATTTGCTTTCATGTCCTGCAGTTCTAAAATAAGACTGGGTCAAAACAGTTAAGCACTTGCTGTTCATTCTCTAAATCTCCATGAAAATGGGATGGCAGTTTAGCACTCAGTTAATCCACAGGCTGGACTACATGGACAGATGCTCCCAGATGTTAAACAGTTTAATATGTCATGTCTCTCCAGAGAATCAAAGTAGCCTGGAAAATTTAACTTATCTTCAAAATGAACACTTCCATCTTGCTTTTCTTATTTTCTCCTGCAAAAGTACAACATTCAACCAGCTGAATAAACCCACAAGAGAACACTCAGATCATTACCATCATCTATACCATGAGGGCAGCAGGGAACACACTCTGGAGTGAGGTTCTTCATGAATCAATTTTAGCTTCTCATATAAACTCAGAATATAAATCAACGAAATCTTATTCAACAACTGTGTAACCAACTTTGGCTGTACGCTTTTGGTAACGGGCATAAATTAAAGTGTGTCTAGAACAACCTTACTCAATTTTCTTTTTCTATCTGAATCTCACCTCTTCCTTTACAAATTATATTTACTTTACACATCTTCATACCAACTCTCATTATTAATTTAATAATATTTACAGCATTATTATACTTTACTGCTTGTATTTTCTTGCACCATGCTTAAACTCGTATTGAATGTAAACATGAACATTTACGCATTGTATCTATCTCGGTCAATTTGCCAGTTTAAACAAGTTTGTACCTGCTTGGTTGAATTTTTATTCAAGAAATATTTCACTCAATAACAGAGAAAAAGAATACAATCTGTTCTCTAGTAATGTACTTAAAACATGGCAGGACCTTTCTTTTCCTATAATCAATTTCAGATTTTTTATGCTGTGCAATAATTCCAGTGGAGGCAGTCCCTGGGTATCCCAGCGAAGAAGGCAAATTTTTCAACATGGAATTTGCTCACAGAACAGGTCATCTCCTTCATGGCCATTAATTTTGGAATTGTTGCTTGATAATCAAAGTATTTCTATTCCTCATCCTCTACCAGGATGTAGAAAAACTGATGAAAGCATTCTCCAAACAATTTTCGTCTACACTTGGGCTTGGTCTAGGATCTCTGATCCATCTTATTTCTTACTCTGCTACATCATTCCCACAGTAGAGGCACTTCTGTATTTACGCCAGTTTAAATGAAATCAGAATGCACCTTTATGAAGGCAATGCCAGCTAAGACAAGAACTGACTCAGAAAACAATTATAGTTACCATTTTGACAAAATGCTTGTCAAAGTTGGTGTCTGTGCTAAAGTTCAGAAAATGCATCTCAAAGCAAGGTCACTCCCTCCCTATTTCTACATAAAACTTACTCCTTCATCCTATCCACTTTTCATACATGCATGCAACCTTATCCTGAAAGTAAGGCATTATTCTTCTCTTGGGTAATGAATATAATGGGTGTCTCTCAAATCACTAACAAGTTTGCACACCTAAAATTTTAAAAAGTCACACCATTTCTTTCATCTGAAGAAAGGTGATTACTACTACTGAACTTTTCACTAGTAGTCTCAGTGGGGAGCAGGTATGACAGATGATGACCCCTGTTCAGCACTGTTTTCACAAAGTAGCCCCGCACACAGTATTTGTGCCATCAACAATATTAATACTGCATGTAGGACAAAGATCAATAGTGCTGTGCTGGCCTAATGACTCCTGTCTTGAAAACATCTCACTTTATTTTGCCCTCCTAATGACATAGAGTCAAATACACAAAGCAGAAGCAGTTCAAAACTCTGTTTTACAGAATTACATTCTTTTTCTTACTATTATAAAGGAAATGTTATGAAACCTATACTGTCACACAAGCAGTTTGAGAATGCAAATGCAGAAAAAAAGAAAAGATTTTACCATTTTTACTTTGTAGACTAATTTATGCGTCCATTACACAAGAAAGAAAAAATTAACCCGCCTGAGAACACAAACAATTTACAGGAAATTTTTGTCCTAAGTGCTGATTATTGCTGGAGCCTCATGACAGGTAAGAAATTGTCCAGTCTCTAACAATAGCATCTTCCCAGAAATCTCATTGCTAAGGAAACAATGACAATTCATGAATGTCCCAACAGAAAATCAGGAGCATATACAGATGCTGTCAGTAAAAGCAATGATCAAAACTATGACTTCTCAACAAAGATCAGGCTTTCTTTTACAGGTATGTGTACCAAACAAGCCTGGTAGGAAGCCAAAACCACAGAACAATTGAGGTAGGAAGGAGTATCTGGTGTCTCTCAGTCCAATGCCTGCCAAAACAGGTCTGTTTGATCAGACTGTTCAGAGCTGTGTCCCAGTGAGTCTTAAACAACTCCAAGGACAGAACATCATAACCTCTTTGTGTACCTTGTTCCAGTATTTGACCACCATGGTTGTGAAAAAGACATACAGGAACTATGGTTCTCTGACACATCAATGAGTGAGGAACATAGAAAGCCATAATGGAAAACAAATACTTAGTTTTATAGTCCAGTACAAGCAAAATTAAGTGTTATTCCAGGCAGAATTTATCAATTACCAGTTTTAATTGTAAGTGGTCTAAGAAGAGGATTTGTGCTGTATTCAGGACTTCCAATGAAGGGAAGGAGCTGAGAACTACAGTGTGAGAACAAAACACAGTACAATTGTAGTTAATAAGCAGCAGCCTAAGTAAAGTGGTACAATGACATCCAAACTGTTCTGAATTCTAATGGCTTTGGATAGCACAGATCCCTTCAGAAGGATCTGGGAGAGAAGTAGTTAAACACAAAATTATTTGATCTGAGAACATTTTCCCATCTGTTTCCAAAATTAGGGCAATGTGAATTATGTCCAGTCAGCACTAGTGCTTGCTCCGCTACTTTACAAAGGGCTGGCTCACTGAATTCTTGCCGAGGACACGTCACAACCGCTGCTCTCTGGTGCCTTCTGCAAGAGTAGCCAGCAAGAACTGGTGCCTGTTGCGTGAGGCCCCCATGCCATCAGCTGCCTGCTCAGACTCCACACAGGTTCTAAGCGTTGCTGCACGGAAACTCAGCTATTAAAGCTTAACTGTGACTTTCCTTAGGATAGAGGCCCGTTGGAGAAACTTTCTGAGGAAACCTTTGAATCCTTCCAGTTCCTTGGAACCCCTCCTACAGCAATGCCTGCTCTCAGTGTTGAAGAGAAGGGAAAATTTAATGCATCCAGCTGGTACAAAAGAGAGTCTGCCAGATCCACTTTTTCTCAACAATAGGTAGATTTCAGAGAATTTTTTTTTTTTATCCTCTAGTACTCTCAAGAGATACTTTTGTTACTATTTTGGCTCATCTTCACACACAGCTTGAAAGTCATGTTTCTTACTTCCTTTTGCGAAATCGTATTTTAATAGAGTCACCAATGTCGGTTGACATTCAGCTCAGGAGGCAGCAAAGACTGAAATAGCTGTACTGACGCACACCAAGCTTTCTCATATGAGCAGGATCTTTTTTTATTAGAGCATAATGCCAAAACTTGATGGTGGCCATGTGTTGTCTGTGTGCAAGTGTGCCAGAAAGGTGGCTCTTCCATACCACCCACTTGGGGAGTAAACAGGAACCGCTGGAAACCGGCACAGCTGAAAAAGTCTGTTTGTGCTTACTGAAAACATGCTTATTCTGGCAGCAAAAGCCAACACATGAAAACTGTCATTTGCAATAGAAATACTGTGCTGAGATTTCAAGTTCTTTTTTCAATGCCACAATGAGGACGTCTTATGCTTATGAGACATCTTAAGCTTATGAGATAGCATTTTAGCAGATCTTAGCTTTTTGGCTAAATTGAGGTTCACATACAGAAAAGATTTGCAGTAACATTTTCAGGCGCTTCACAAACAAAACTTTTCCAGGAAAAGCAAAATTCTGTGACACAACAAGCTGAAGTAAACACTAAATAAATCAGCAATAGTTAAAAATGTAGATGCTATTACCAAAATCTCTTTTAAAAAATGCTGCTTTGCTTAAATTGTTTCTTAATTCAGTATTATTCATGCTGGTTATTTTGCTGGTTTCAATATTTAAGTAAATCTCCATTTCATTTTTTCAATTGGATAAGAAAGTCTCTACAAATGCTAGAGCCAAAGATTAGTGTTTGCTAAAATATTACATTTTTACATAATATTTTAAGCATGTTTTTATAAGAAACTATGCTGAAAAAGCCTTTCTTTATTCAAAACATACATTGTATAGCTAGACTGCTCTGTTTCCAGGAATTACATGGCTATATGTTCCAAGGATGATATTTTAGAGTCTGAAAAGCCAAATGTTCTATTAGCTCTTAACTCATACACTGAACTAAAACTGAGAAGTTATGTGAGGATATCATAAACACTACAGCTGCCTCAAGGCTCCCACCCCTTTGAAATGATCACATTTTATGGCCATAGCTTATGGTACCTTATGCCTCACCTGGGTATCTAGAAGTTTGTTTGTAGGTCTTGCACTATCTGAGGCACTTCTTATTTTTAAATTAAAATGCCATCTACACTGCAAATCTCCCTGACAGCCTAGATACAAATTACATAAACACAGAGCACATATTCCTAGCCATTCAAAGCTGTGGTAAATGAGTATTTGTTAAACTTGAAAGTTTACCAAAGTTAAACATCCCAGACTTAGGAAAAGTGAAAATGAGGCTACCTCTACCTTAGGGGAATGGTGGTGGTATCTTTATCTTAGCCTTCACTGTGTATAGTATTATTGTTCAACCATTAACCTCACAATAATATATTTTCTCCCACCTCAGCACTATAGAATCACAGCATCACAGAAGCATTAAGGATGGAGAAGACCTCCAAGACCACTGAGCCCAACATTTGACCAAACATCACCTTGTCAACTAAACCACAGCATTAAGTGGTGCCATGTCCAGTCATTTCTTGAACACTTCTGGGAATATTGACTTCACCAGCTCCCTGGGTAGCCCATTCCAACGCCTGAGAACTCTTTCAGTTAAAAAAATTCTTCCTGATGTCCAACCTGAACCTCCCCTGCCATTTCCTCTTGTCTGTCCCTGGTTGCCTGGGAGAAGAGACCAACCTCCTTCCAGGTAGTTGTAGAGAGCAATGCATTCTGTATCTTACTTGCATACAGGAAGATCTTTCCTTGAAAAAAAACCACAAGGAGCACTCCATAGCATCCAAGAACCTTTCAATGGATTCATTTTTGCCATCAAATTCCCAGTTCAAAAGAGGAAAAGCAAGTGGTCTCTAAGGGATTATTTCTGACTTTTTAAAATGCCATGAACGTTTTGCCTGTCTTTATCACCCAAGCAGGGAGCTAATACACCAATCCCATGACAACAAAGGAGGAACAACATAATCAAGAAATACTTGTTAAAAATAATCAGACTATACAGTAAAGTCTATAGTTTCATAGGTCTGCCCAGGAAAGCTAAGATTTCACACAACACCTTGAACATATTTTCTGCTTTGGAGCACCTGACATTGTAGACACGGTTTCTATGTTTTTCTATTTAATTATGTGTGTATGTGCAGTTTTCCATGTTTAATTAAAACAAACAACAAAAGGATCACCCTGGCAATGTCTTTCTGGTGTCACACTGACATTTTCAAACACCATCAGTATGGCTGAAATCTTTATATCCATTGCCAAAAATTCCCTGCAACTTCCAGCACAGAATTAACAGACTGCAAATGGTTTAATATTCTGTAAGATGCAGAGCACTAGAGCCAAGGCACTCTTTGGCTCTGCTGTTCAAATATTTGCTGGAAGCAGAACAACTGTGAGACTTGGGAACTAGAGCTTTTCAAAGCAAATCTAATGAGAAATGTAGTTATATCTAAAATTTTTCATTTTATTTAAAAAAAACCCAAAGTTTACATGAAGCTGATACAAAACATATAAACTATTAGGACAAATATAATAATTTTGGCAGAATAACACACATAAGTAAAATAAATTCCACATTAACAACTTCATCTATTATAATTCTCCTGTATCTTGTATGTCTTGTATGTTGTAATCCTCCTTTTGTGCTTTGGGCAAAAGGGCAATTCTTGACTCCTCAGCCTGGCTAGCATTGTGCCTGTGGACATCTGGGAGATCTGGGAGACCAGTGAACACTAACCTCTTCCCCTTCTCTTTGAACAAAAGAGCTCCCAGGAGTTCAGCACCAGCACAGCTGCTGCACTGCAGTTCTCCTGCCCCAGTACAGGAGGAGCCATGGCCTTCCTCATATGTTCTGGGGATGCCTTTCTGACAGAAGAAAAATTCTTACAAAGATTTAGAATTAAGCTAGAGCTGTACTAGGGCTTCTCTGACATAAGCCAGGAGCCAAGGAAGAACCATGCAGCAGAGAAGCCAACAAAAGAACAGCTAGAAGCCAGGCTTTGGGCCATTCTGTGTCTGAGCTGTGCCAAAAGCAGTCCATCATCAGCACCTAAAGATTTGTGGGAGCTCTCATCTTGTCCCTGTCCAAAACCAGCCTCTCACACTACCAAGCTAAAAAAAATAATTACTTCTCTTTAATATTTCATAATATTCTTATTTACTTTAATATTTCCTAATAATCTTATTTACTTTTCCTTGAGACATCTCATTTGTATTCCTTGCTCAGAGCACAAGATAAAACATGTTTCCTGGTGGGTGTATGAGATGCAAGAGTGAAGTGCTGTGATGATGATATCCTTACAGAATACATTATGCATCTGGTGCACAGCTAGTCATCTAGCCAGCAGATGAAACATTAGCTGGCAATAAACCTTACTCTTATTATAACCATAGAACTGCTAAGGTTTAATTCCAGGCTGGATGCAGCAAGAGTTATCATCAAAACATGAAATAAAATGGCACAGAATTGTAACAATTTTCTCTTTGTAAGAAAAGAAACATGGCATCAAAATGCAAAGTGGCAGTAAGAATTCTAATTTGGGTTTCTAGACTTCATAAATTTACTGTACTTTCCTTGGCTGAGTGGATTGAATTTTCTGTAGGTATGCAGTGGCATAACTCCTCAGGCTGATCCAAAGCTAGTGGAGGAGCCTGTGCTCAGTCTGATCAGGGAATCAACCTTATATGATACAGCTGCCTATGTGCACGCAGCTGTGCTCTCCACACACAACATGTAGCACACACAATTGTTTTATTCATAAGCAGCTGCCATTTACACTCTCAGCATTATGCGGGATTTTACAGGCCTACACTGGTTGCTGCAGCAGGTTCTCCTCTGAGGTGACTGCCACTGGCATGAGAATCAGCCCTTCTCCCCTTCAACCCCCAAAGTGTCAAGCCTTTATTTTAAGGGGTCTAGTTTATATCAGAGAAATCCAAAATTTTGTTTCTTTCTTATCGCCACACACTGTAGAGGGGAGAGCACCCAGAGGAGGACGAGGACACTCAGCAGGGGATCACTTCTTTCTCCATATGGCCAATCAGTCTCCTCTTGCCTTTTTTCCTTTTCTCCCACTTTTTCCCTATTTTCCCCCAAAGTCCCTGTCCCTATAAAGAGGTGATTCACACTCTGGGTCTGGTGGGGCAGTTGTGTGCATCCCAGCGAGCCTCAACACACTCTGCACCGCCTTTTTACATGCAATACAAATCATTACTGGACATAAAATATGGTTCCTAATAAGCAATAAAACTCTGCATACTTCTAAAAGAACAATTTGAAAATTCTGTATCTTCCCTGTAGTATCAAAATTATATAAAATCCATGGCTATACTCCAAGGAGATCTGTAATCCTTTCTGAACTGCTGGTAGTCAACCAGAAGCTTGTAAATGGCTTTATGGCATAACCCATGAGCACAAAGTGACACCAGGGATACAGAAAAACAGATGGTGGACTTCTGCTCTTTTTCTTTTTAAATTTAAATTAGTTTTATTAATAGCCATATTTTGTTTCCATATTTACTTAAAGAAATTAAGGAAGTGGGGTGAAGATTAAGAGTAGAAAACTGAGCTGCAATGCTGTTAGATATTTTGGTTTTTGTGAATAAAAACTTTGTGCAAGATGTAGAAAATAGAAAAACAAAATACAATAGAATTACAATAATTTACAATTACAAGAATTTACAATAGTATTATTACTTAATTTACACATATTAATCTTTTTTAAATTTAAGTTTTAAATTCGTATTTCATCCCAAAGAAATACTCTTCTTTGCTAGCACGAAGAACTTTTAAAATTGGTTGATTGGTACCAAAGTCAAAATTTCTAGTATGTGTTTTCATGGCTGTGTCATTTTTTGAGTCAGACACCAGAAGATAAAGGCATGTTTTACTTGTTTTCTTCTAAAATGAATATTTTTTCTGCACAATGAGAATAAAAAATACTTAAAATGAATAAATATAAACACTGTATGAACTTTACACAGCTTTTAAATTTTTATATTACTTTAATGCAACTATCTTAAATTTTCAAATATTCACAGTAAAATAATTTATTTAATAGTGTTAGATATCATGATGGGTTTATATAGACTGGTTTCACATGAAAAATATATGTAGTTCCTAAGTAATCACCATCCAGTTAAAAACTGAAGACAATTATTTGTTTAGGTATTACTAAAAAATTCACACGAACTTTTTTTGTTATTTTGTGTCCTCAACAATATAGTAACTAAATGAAGTGGAAGTCCACTGACAACAAAAATCATGCCTTAACAGAGTTGTATTATAACTGCCTAATAAGAATTTACATGAAGAAGATAACATTTCCTATCCAGAGATAGGAGAAAAAATATGTTGTCTAGCATAACAAATATACAGGCCTTCTCTGAAGTTCAAAATGCACTGTGAGAAACACCACTGAAACTCTGATTTAAGGATAAAATCAGCAAAAAAGCCAAAACCAACAACCCGAGGAAGGGACATAAAGAAGACACATTATAAGCAATCAAGCCTGAAAAAGCTGATAAGGGTTTTATTTGAATAATTACCAATTACATAAAGAGAGTTCATTGTCCTAATGGCATACTTAAACTACGTAGAACATTTATGAAGAATGGAATCAAACAGGGCAAGAATAACATCTCTGAGTGCACTAGAAGCCACAAGCAGAGAAAACAAAATTAAAAGGGCCCCTCCAGGTTTGTTTCTTACGGGTTGGAGGAAACTTTAAAACATGCAAGTAGAACAAAGCAAGTGATCAGGATTTGGAAAAAAGTCTGAAAAGACTGACAACAGGGGAATGAATAAAACAGTCTATGTATAGTATATTAAGTATATTTAAAGTATATTAAATATACTTGCAGTGCATCCTCAACTCAAGGAAAAAGTTCAGGAAAGTGACAGGTGCTCCCTGAAATAATATTAAAACACAAACTAAACTATATGAAAAAAGATTGACAGTTCAAAACCTGAAACTATATCATAAGAATACAATAAGGGAAACAAATAGGGAAAAAATCAGCATAAAATTAGAGATGTAAATGGCCAGACATTCATCAATTTTGTATGAAAGAAACACTTCACTGACTCAATGGCTGTCCTAATGACAGGATTTATGAACTGGATCTCAATTAGGAATGACCATGACAAACATGTGAAAGTCATGATCTACCCCATGGAAGATGACCAGGCAAGAATACAGTCACTATAGCCCAAAAGAACCAGACTGAGAGGGTCTGGGGCCTTACGCAGTGCAGCGCTCTTGTGAGCACAGAACTTCAAGACAAGGTTGAAGAAAGAAGAATAACAGTTTGGCCAGGAGCAGCAATGATGGTGGGAGGTGCAGAAAACGGCAGGGAAAAGAAACTACTTATTTTCTAACTTTCAGAGGTTGCAAGCAAAGGTTACGCAAATACCTATAAGGTGTGTAGAAGAACAGACTTCTTGGGAATGCCTTGAAATATCTGTGAGTCTTAATTTTATTTTAGTGTCTGAACTTTTTCACATTTATATAAGTTTATTTTTTAAAAATGTAAAGCCTCACTAAACACCTACACTCTCAAGAAACAGGCAGGGGAAAGGCCAAGAGAGGTGGAAAAGATGGCACTTCAGAGGGCATTTTGTTCAGGGTTATGTGCTGCAGGGAAGAAAACACAGAGGGTCAGGTAGTGATGACTTGGCCTCCATAAGCCAGACAGGGAAGTGTTAGAACTCACTCATAAAAACCTTTTTAGAGCTGCCGGAAGTGTGACATTTAAAACACCCTGAAGACTGAAAAAACTGTCACAGAGGAAAAATAAATAAATAAAAAGGCAAAGAAGAGAGAAGGAGCGAGATAGCCTAAGCTGTGAAAGAGTGTGTTAGGAGAGAAATTGGTGGGATGCTGTCCTGTCAGTTGTCGTGGAGCAGCAGCTGACTGAGTTTGCTGAGCCACTGGAAGCAGCCCCATAACATGAGCTGGTACTGTCCTGCATCTCAGCACTGTTCAGGGAGAAAATCAGTAGGACATGGTGTTAGATCTGGCCTTTAGCTTTGCCTCTAACATGGTTACTACACAGCTCTCCCCAGCTGGGAAAAAGACAGCCAGCAAAGTATGGACAGAGTGTATTGCTCAAAATATACAGTAATTTCACAACTATAAGGCGCACCCTTTTGACTAAAATTGACTAAATTACTGTATTATAAAATTCATTTCCCCACCTCCTTTTTCATCTGTACTTCTCTCCATCGCCTTCAACTGCTGTGCCAAGCAACAAAGGAAGGTCACAAACATATCCAAAGTGTAAAACTGTTCATGCTCTATGTTGCTTGGCAGCCCTTCTGGCTAAAATGTGTGTATTATAGACCCAGGGACCACAGAGAGAAAGAAAAATCTGGGAAGCTACCAAAATCTTAAAAAAACCTAGTGTAACAGTGAAATGCAGCTTCCAAAGTAGCTGAGGCATTTTGATGGAGAATCGCCTGCCCTCAGTTAGACTTCTGTCATGCCTCCATCCTCCCTGACCACAGCACTGCAGCCAGGTGGCATCAACCAAAGGAACCCTGGCAAACACAGCCCTAGATGGCAGGGCTGGCCCTGGCTACACTGCCAGGACAGAAGCAGCAACCTGCTCCATAGGCAACCAGTCTTTCACCTTGTATATTGGCTTGGGGTTTTTGTTGCATAACACTAAAAAGAAAGAAATAATTAGAAAAAAAAAAATCAGTATAAACTATCTTTTCCAGCTGTTCACATTTTTGTGATTGGAGATACAAAACAAACAGTAATGAACTTTTCACATCAGTTACAACTGTAAATTAATTCCTTTTATTTATCCTCATTTTATGCAACAAGTCAAAGGCAAAAGTTATAAACAGAGTTTAAGTTGGAAATACTCCCCCTTTTTTGCTGTCCCGCTCAGTATAATGTGTTCTGGCCGTGGTACTTAATGTTCTCATAAATCCCACAAAGCCCGAACCCTACTGATTTACCAGAACCAGTGTTATTTGCTCACAGCTTTTCTTCTTTTTTTTTTTCTTTTCCTGCACAGGATCAAATTGGCCATTTCTGATTTCAAAAAGAACAAGTGGGTTTGTTTACAATGGTCTTTGCATTGAGACTGCACTTTTCTTTGATCTGATCTTCAGAACCACTGGAACTATGGGAAAGCAGTAAACCAAAGGAAAAGTGTGAGACTTTACACTGGGTGCCCACAACTATTCTCTGGTGTTCATTCAAGCAGCCTTCCCACAAACCATAACCTCTGCATCCACAAAGTTTTCAGTCTTTTATTTATCAGCTGATAGAGGGAGTAAAACTCTAGCACTAATACAAGAACTCTTGAATTTTGTGATTATAGGTGAGCAGATAAAAGCAAATGTGTAAACAGTGCAACCAAACCAAAAATGTTACCACACTTTGCAGTCAACAAAAAGGCAAAGTCATACAAGACCAGCACTTAATAATAGCACTGGAGAACTTGGTGATAATCTAGTAACACAACAACTTTGACAAAGAGGAGTTCAGTATGAAAAAAGATCTGGAATCTACAAACTGCATTTTTTTATTAAACATGAAACTCACAACAGGTAACATAAAGACATTCTGTGTAAAAGCTGTGCTCTTTCAAGAGTGTTTTTCTGCCCTGTTTCAAGCAGTGAAGAGCTCACTGCCTTTCACTGGCTTAGTACATTATACCAGATTGGAACTGTTAACATCAACACCAACCAATGAACTCCTTGAGAATCAGAAGCCATGCCTGACCCAGTAACCCCTGAGAGGCTTAGAAAAAGCTTATAGCTTTTCAAAGCATAGCCCAGACAAGCACCCAGAAGATCCTTTATCATAAATACTGCGTCTTCTCTGGAAAGAGAAAATCCTACCACCCCAGTGAAAAGTCCTTGGAAGACACATCCTCCTTCCCTGGGGGGGATATTTAGCCAGGCAGCTGAGAGAAGCACCATCCCATGGGATGCTGGAGGGCAGGGAACAGAGGGAGGGGACTTTAATTCCTGGGAAAATGCTTCATGAGGTCAGGACATCACTGCTGATCCAGCCAAGAAAAGGGATGCAACTGTTCCCAGAAGGAAAAGGGAAGAGGCAAACAACATGAAACCTTTAACCTTTTTGTTCACCATATCAAAGTGGTCAACCAAAGGGTAATGGTAGCTGACTAGCTTTCACTTCTGATAATCTCACAAACCATTAGATTCCCTGGCTATGTCATTTCTCTCCCATCAGCATTTCATGAACTGTTTCAAGTATTGTGAATATTTTACCTTTCTTTTTATTTTCTTTTTTTTTCTTTTCTTTTTTTTTTAATTATAAATGAACTTGTTTATTAGATCACAGGGGCATAGATCTGTTTCTTCTTTTTCCTGTCTTCATCTTACACATAAGTAACCAGTTAAATGAAATCGAAGATAACAATATCTGATTTTAAAGAAAAAAAAAAAAAAAAAAGAAAAAAAAAAAAGGAAAGGACTAAAAGGTTCTTAGGCTTAGAAATTGCTATCCTTTCCTTTACATACAGAGGAAAATGAGAACATTCACAAATAATTCAAGTCTTTGAGGTACAGGATAAAGGGTATACTTTGAACACACAAAATAACAGTATCTTAACATTACAGTAGCCTTTTTTTTTTTTTAACATATGCAACAAAAGATGTGCAATTTTTCTGCCACCTCGACAGGCAACATACAATACAGGGTAAGCGTGCTCCCAGCCAGAGGACAGAAATGTAGGTGGCAATGAAGACATGCCAGTTCAGATATGCCACTCCTATAATCTTCACTAGTTCTTAGGCTTGAAAAGAATACTGTAGCCCTTAATCCAGAATATCTTCCCTCTTTCCACCAGAACATCCAGGATCTTTCCATCTTTAACTATAGGCATTCTCTTGGCCCTCACAGACCTTTTTGCAGTTTAGAGATCTTCCCAACAGGCTCCTAACCCCATTCCTCCAAGTTAGTGCAAAGCTGCAGCCAAAACCTCTGTTGCTCCCCTTGCTAACAGGGAAAAATCACAATCCCTCTTCACTGTCCAGCTTCAGCCTTTCAAACCTGGCTGCACTCTCTGTTCCTCAGAAATCTATCTCAGTGACCACTGCAGTGCTTTCACCAATTGCTGCTCTGCATTCAGTATCATATCCCTGCTCTGTGCTGGCTCTCTGGTTTCTGAGAGGATGGAAGTTAAGAGCATTTCTTGAGCTAGTATTTCATGGACATCCTGCCAACATCACACAACAAACTCAGTTTGCTCAGATAACTCAGAAGTTAATGTGGTTCCCTGGTAAGTTAAAATGAGCAGGATCAGTCTTGGTTTTACACCACCCTTTCAGCAAGGTAATATCTGACAAACCCTTCCTCTTAAAGCATATTAAAGCATGGCCATTTTCCACATTCGTGTCCAAGGAAGAATGAACAGCACAGCATACCATGACAACAAATTACTTAAGTGAAAAACTCAAGTATGAAGTGCAAAAAAACCCTGATGAATCTCTGTATTTGTGTTGACCAAAACTCAAGATGTTGAATCCACATTGAATTCACTGGAGTTCATGAATAGTGACATGGTGAGGTGAGGAAGGAGGAAGCCCAGCTCCCTCAGCACAGGCAGTTGCTGCCCTGAGGGACAGGGTGGCTGTGGCTGGTGCTGCACTGCCATCGTGTCCCCAGGGCAGTAGCTCCTGGAACTGTGCCTGCTCGGCCTCCTGAGAGCCTCCTGCCTCTTCCCTGGCACAGCACTCCCCACCCTCCTGTATAATTCAGTTGAAATACAAAATTGAACATGTAGTATGTGCATTATTGAATTATTTAAGAAAATACTATGCAGGATCTTACTCAACAAGACAGTTTAGGGCTAAGGTGAAGCAGATATTTCCACTAAAATTTAGAAAAGCTGCTTCCCAGCCTTGGTCATTGCATGGAAAAGGCTGATGATGAAAGCAAGCTAGGGGAAAGTGATTCACTATCTACTGATTGCCTAAGCAGCCCATGAATTACTGATTTCCAGCCTTTCTGCCCTGCCTTTTGACCAGTTTTCTATTAAAAAAATTCTCTTTCTAACATAAAAAGTAAAATTTTTATTTCTACGCTCTACTGATAGAGTTTATACCTAAGGTCTACTGATCAAAAGTTGCAGACTTCTTGCCCCCCAAAGATGCTTAAAAACTGATTTGGATAAGAAAGTCACAGGTTTTAATCAAATTATTAGCAAATTATGTTTAGAAAAGTGTAAGAATCACTTAAGTTATGTAAGAAGTAAGAATAACAATCACTTTCCAGAAATTACTGTATTTCAGAGAAAGGTGATCTTCTCAGCTTTTTGTAGTAGTTTTATCTAAAGCTGTAAGGAGTCAAATGTTCAATCTCGTCCCTGAGATATCCTGGGAGACAACTTCTATATCCATCAGAAAGTTCCAGGACAACTGGAAGCACAATTCATTAACATACAATAATCTATAGGGTAAAATCCAATACTAAAGTATTCTCTAAGGTACTCTCAGGACAGGAGAACATAAAAATTTGACTATCTTCCAAGTACGATAAACCAGCTGCTTTGAAATAATATTTATTGCTAATTTAAAATAAAAATGTTTTATGTGATAATGAAACAAGAGTGCTCAAACAAGAAAACACCTCCTTTTTTTTTCATTGCATTCATTTACCAGTAATAATTTTGCATTTAATACAAGATTCTTGAATTTCAATTAGCTATCCAAGTATATGACTATATGATCAATTCCCATTTAGCAGGGTTACTGTCCTCCATTCAATGTTGTTATTTCCATTAGCAACCTTTGCAAATAATATGATAAACCTATCAATTGTGAAGGCCATTACTTTTATGCAATAATCATAAATTGCCTTTCATTTGACATTAGTCTGGACAAAAAAATGACCAAGCATCACAAAGGGTAATTAAGAAATCACAATTGTAACTTTCAACTGCAAAGAATATCACATTGAAAAACCAGTCTTGAATGAGAAGTTGGCAAGAAGGAAGTCCTGAGTAACACATCTTTCAAGGAGGAAAGGGTAAGTCTCTTCTTTAAAAATACAAAATTACAGGCACAGTAAATTCTTACAAGAATAATGCATGCGAGCATGAATAGATTAATACCATGGCAAAGAGTTTTTCTTTGTTCTTCCTCTTCCAGCTTAAAAAATGGGAGTGTTTTATCATGGAAAAATGTTGCACAGATCTAAAAGCCCACAAAAAAGAAGTTTATACTGCTACCTGAATGCATTCACGACTGACTAAACCTTGAAGTTCACAGTACAAAATGTGAAGTCACAGGTATTCAGATCTGTGATGTGCTCTAAATATAGATAATTTAGGTCATAACCATAAGAGATACAAACAGTCCTCTGAGATAATCCTCATGTGACACTGTTATTACTTTAAAAGGAGTATTTCTATAATAACTCTTGATTATATATAGAAATTTGACAGCAGTGACTAAATCTATATGCTATATGGCTTTTCTGTAAGCCTTTCCACACGAATTTTGCAGAAATTTCTGGACAGACAATGCTAAAGCTGCTCACAACTGGAGAGCAAACTCAAAACCAATTTTCTTTCATTTTCATCTTGATAAATGGAAGTCTCCTTTTTGGGCATTTGCCTCTTTTAAAGATGTATTCTAGAATGTTTTCAGAGATACAAGCTCACTTCAGAAAGAAAAAAGATAAATGAAAATGATGTTCTGTATAGTGTTTGCCACAAAAGTAATTGAGATAGATACTATCAACTTTCTAAATGTCACTAATCACATTTCACCTGTTGTCACACATTAATTCCCAGAAATGTGCTGGAGTATCTCGGTTACTTGCTGAAGTTTTTCAAAAAAGAAGATTTGAACTGTAGAAGCAGAGGTGCACAGATGGCCACATGCACTAGGAGACAGTTTTCAAAGGTGAAAAAATAAGGCACATTCACTTTTCTTCCCTCCCCACCAGAATGATTTGATGAAAGCAAGAAGTTAGTGTAGCCAATATGAATAATTTTAAAGTCTTGGACTATTTGGTTCTTTCTCTTTAAGTCCATTATTTGAAAATTTCATAATTTAGTTACTGTTATTATAAAAATAAAAAAGGCTTATATTCTAGTCCTTATGAATGTAAAAGAAGTCTTGAAAATATTTCCAAAACGTTGCCTAAAGGCTCAGAAACTTGGGAGCACAGTTAAAAAATATTATTTTTGGTGTTAATCTTAAACTCTCACCACATCCTCTCTCCCTTGTTTGGAAACCGTGCAAGTTTTAACTGCGTAAAACTCTGCCCAGCCCCTCAGCCCTCGGTGCTGTCATGGTGCCTCTTCGGTATCTCTGCAAGCCTTTCAAAGGCTCACAGGAAAAGATGCAAGAAGCAGCACATAAACATCAACATTCTGAAGGCCTTGCAGACAAAGAAATAAAGTGCTGCTGTCTCTTGTGACAGGCCACGAGCCTACGGTTAAATTAACACCCCAGATCCAAGGGTCTTGTGCTTCCTTGCTGGGAGACTTGCTCCTATCAGAAATTATCTAAGTCCCAGTAACCAGCACACACCTGGCTTTGCCTTTTGCTTTGCTCTGTACAGCTGTGTTGTGTAACACCTACTAGATATATTACAGGAATAACAAATAATGTGTGGAGTGGACTCTCTGTGTCCCTACCATAAAGGGCCCAAGGGCTAAAAGCAACCTGATCAGTGTTCTAAGAATGCTCATTAAACAAGTCAGGCACTGGGTATAAACAGCGTTAGGGGATAAAAAGAGAGCAAAGAACCCTTATCAGCACACGTGAAGCACACTCAGCAGCAACAGTTGTAAGGATAATTAAAGCCTAGTGCAAGCCCCAAAGCGTGTTGACAAACAGGTAAGAACAACTCATGATGGATCTTACGCAGAAGAGGAAGAAACCACCAGTAAGGATGCTGTGGTGACCCCCTGAAGCCCTACCCTAATCACAGCTGCCACTGACCTTAGGAAAACACCAGAAAGTTTGTGTGTATATCCTTTTAACTGCATATAATTCTAAACTATTGAAATTGGAATAACAATAGTTCTTTGATTAAACTAACAATAAAATCCTGGCTTTCCATATTAAGTGCTTGCTGTTGTCCATTCCTTTTATGAGTCAAATCCTGGTAATGATTCAACAAAACTTCTCCCAAGACTTCAATCTTCCCAGATCAAACGTGTTGGTGTTTATAAGCTAAACATAGAATTCAGCTCATTTTCCCTACGGATTACAAGAGAAAAAGCTCAAAGGTTTTTGCCTCCTCAAAAATATGCAAAAATATTTTAAAAACCAACAAAAACAAAAAAATAAAAACCAAAAAAACCCCAAAAACAAACAAACAAACAACAACAACAACAAAAAAAGAAAAAAACAAAAAAAACCAAAAAAAAACAACTTAGCTGGATGAATGGACAACATTTAGAAATTATTCTTTTCCACATCACAGATTTTGGCTTCAAAACTGTTAAAGGAGCATCTAGCCAAATATCTTCAGAATCATACTTCACTTATCTTCCTTCTATTCTTTTCAAAAATCAAAAATACATTAACTTTTTTTATTGCTACAATTAATAAATAAACCAAAACCAAAGTTCACTGAGGTTCTATTTATGTTTTTATGTTGTATAGAGAAAAAATTATTTGTAGAAATGTGGGCTAATTATTAAAATTCTACTTGTTATACTTTTTAAAGCACAGCATAAATGCAAAATAAATCTAATGCACTAGGCACAAACACAACCATTCCTATGTCACTTAAGCTGTACCTGCATTTTGTTTTCTTCTATAAAAATTAAGTTTGAAATGCTGATTTTTTCCAAGCTGATGTTGCAGCTAACCTTCTTCTTGGTCTCCCTAATTTTCCAATTAAGCAATGCCATAAGGTAAAACTTGTAAAATATTCTGCTTATCCAGGACTATAAATCTTATAAATCAGATTTAGACATTGATTTTTTTTCTCTCATTTGCATGCATACATTTGGTAAGGAAAATGATAAAAGGAATCTTTGAGGTTAAATATTGTTCAGTTTTACACCGCCAAGAGCTGGTTTTAGCCTTTGAAAGTACCAAATGTTCCCAAACAGAAGAATAAAGTTAGAGCCGCATCAGGAATTCAAGAGTATCCTTTCCATATATAATGCTGAGGGCTATAAAATCAGAGTCCCTCCCAAATTAATGTTTGCAAATTCTCTGCCACAGAACAGTGAAGGGTCCCTTCAGGGCACTCCTGATCTGCAACCTGGTGCCAAACACCATGTGATCATGTAGAATATATTTGGTGGTTAGACCTTGGGAAACTCAGAGATCCAACCAGTAAATAGGGTGTGAAAACATGAAACATTTCTCACTGTTACTCAGTAATCTTGAAAGGATAAAAATATGCTTGATGCATGAACAGTTTAATACCTCACATTCCATTAGAGTTGCAACTGTTCTATTCTTCTTTTCTATGGAAAGACATAATTCATAGACATAGATGGCTCCTCCATCATAAACAAACATAAGCAAAAGAAGCTTGGAAAGGAAAAATGACTGTAAGGAAAGCAAATGCAACAGACATTAATGTGATGGCATTATTTGCAATGGTAAACTACACTTTTAATATCAGAAGTGTCAACTTGACTGTGTTTTTCCATCAGACAAATAGAACAGATTAATTAAAAATGTATCAACTACAGAGATGTCCTATTCTATTTGATAGATATTTAATGGACTAGACTACTGCATTTACCAATATTGCACAAACCTCACAGTCTTTGTAATCGCAACACACAAACTGTACAGGAAGAAAAGTTTCAAGATTAAGGAAGCCCATAAAGAAACATGGAGCCCTGCAGGAACAGCAATACTACTCTCATTCTGTGGATTAGTGATAATTTTCTAGGAGAGGAAAAACGTCTGACACATTGTAAGATTATTTAAAAAGCCAACTAACTTCTAAAAAAACCCCCAAAAAACCCCAATATACTAAAAAGGAAATGGAAAGGATTAAATACTCTATTCCTGATGAGCATACTAAAAAGCAAGCCACCAAAGAGCTCTAAGGAAATCATACAAGTGTGCCTTTGGAAAGAATTCACACATTTAACAATCCTTTTTCTCACTACTAGTTAAAAGAAGAAAGTTTCTGCTCTCTCTCTAGTCAGTTTAATTCTAGCATTGAGAATTTTACTAACTTACTAATTGCTTGGCAAAGACATGAATGAAAACAGTTCAGAAAGACACCAGCAACTAGATTAGACAATGCATGAAAGATGATGTGTGCTGTCTACACGGTTGGTTTTATTTCCACAGCTGAGGAGTCAACTACTGCTGATGAAGGAATTTCTGCAAAGCAAGTCTTAGTCTTCCCCTTATAATTTCATCTCTCCTCTTTAAAGAAGAGGGAGTTTTCAAGATTTCCAAGAGTGACACGTTCTTACTGTGATGCTGGTGCCTCAATCTTCCCACATGACAGGCAGCAGCTCCCAGCCCCTCCTCGTTCCCTGCACCACTGTCTGCCTGCAGGGATGCTCCAGCCAAGCAGGAAGGAAAGGAGCAGGCTGCCCAGGGACTGGACACCGCATCATCATGCCTAACAAGGAGAAACTGATGAAAAGGGGAAAGAAAAGAATTAGCAATCTGAAGAGAGTAAGATGCCAGGTAAAATTTAGAGATTGAGAAAATGAGGGTAAAACCAACACCAACCAGAGCTCTTGTAGTTGTCCTACAAGATGTTGATTTGGATGCAATCCTCTGTTTTAATGAAATCTAGACAAACCTTGCATTTGAGGATATCAGGACTAGTCAACTTACATCTAAATATAAAGTAGATATCCACTCTATAAAGTACATTTTTGAGAAATACAGAGGTGAGATGAATGGCCCTGGATCACATGTCATATACTCATTATTTATGGAGTGAAGCAGAAATCTTTAACAATGTACTCTCAAGGGTATTTTAATAATGAAATTGAGCCCTAATTCATAATGACCTTCAGACATGGCATTAGGCATATTTTCAATTCCTTTCAGCCAACATTCTCATTATGAAGTCATATAATAGCTATTCCAGCAAAAGAACTGGATCACAGGATTCATCTATAATAAATTGTTAATTTTTTACATCACTAACTGATTATTGTAGTCCCACAGGAAACAAAAATAACTGTAAATTAATTCTGCTTAGAAACATGTTTAAATACAGTATGTTTGGAATATTGGAATATGTTCCTATTTAAAATGTAAACTTTATTTAGTTGATGATTCTTGTCTTTCTTCAAGTAACTGTGGGATAAAAGCACTTAACTTCATGGATTACATTTTGACTTAAAGTTGAAAGACTTTCTTTCACTATTTAACATGCAGAATTTCACTGCAGCCTACTTAAAAACAAACAGACTTCTTTCACAGTCAGTGCAGGCTCATTTTTTTACCTGTATCTCCTATTTGCATACATACATTATACATGTAATAAGTGCCTGCCTTGATAGACATTCTAAACTGATCAGAGTAATTTAAAAAAAAAATTAAAAGCCTATCTGCTAACTTCTACTTTAACTAGGCTAAATATAATGACTAAGCCAAGACTTGAATATAGAATTCGCATTTCAATTTAAAGATTCAACAGTAAACGAAATGTTGCTCAAAACTGGATTTCTGGATATGTAGCCTATCCCGTCTCAGCTTAAGAGGAAGAGGAGAGATCTAGGGTCCATTTAACATATAACACTTTTTTTTCTCTTTTAAGTTCTAGAATGACATTAAAATATACTTATCTAATTTGACCCTGAGAGGAATTAATGATTTAAATGTGATGTATATGTTACTAAATAGATCTATTGGATTTTTTTTTCTTTTTTGTAATGAAGCTGATACAAGACATTCACCCTTTAATGGGGCTAAAACCAGGCCTCAAAGCAGATACTTGGGAGCAAGACAGTGTCATTATGGGTTTCAGCACCATTCACTTTCCATGCCAGCCTGAGCTGGCTTTTAGCAAGGATATGAAACGTTTGAGCCACTGGTCAGGGAGTGGAAGCAATTTAAATATTTTCTAACTCTAAAAGCAGACTGCAGGAGAATCTGGTGTTAAAGCTTCTGTTGGCCATTCTGGAGGGGACACACTTAGGAAGTGTGTGTTGGGATTCAGAAGTGAACAAAAGGATCAGAAACATCTGCAAAATGCTGAAAGATTTGAGAGATTTTATCTTCTCTGCCCCCTTCCAAAATGAAATTACTTTCTGCAAATACAGAGTGCCTCAGACAATGTGCAGTGAACCACAATCAGTGGTTTACTATGATGCTTTTAACTATGTTTTCTGTACCACACCCAGCAGTTCCTTACATATGATAGTGAGGGAAGCTTTACAGCAGAGGTTTATACTGCTATAATAAAGTGTTTAGGACCCATCATTTGGCCTTTTACAGCTAATTAGAGAAGCCTTACTCTCCAGCATGAAATTTCTTTGGGTGTTATTCAAGTGACTGCTAAATTTGACTGTGTTATGCAAGAACATGTGCATCCCCCACCTCTGCATAAGGTTTCTCTCACATGCATACTAGATACTGATTTCACACAGGGTCCAATATTTGCTAAAGTTGTTTCTGTCCTCAGAGTAGCTAAAGAACACACAGCAGTTACTCGACGTTTGCTAGAAGAAATAATGCACTTAATTTGCTGAGTCTTCAACAATTTATCTTCCTTTTACTGTATCAAAGACCTTGTACTTTACTAAAATCTCAAACTTTATATATAAAATGTGAAAAATCAAAGTCACTAAAATATTGAAGGTACTGGAAAAGCTATTAGAAAATAACTTTGAATATACTGAAAAAACTATTATAAAATAACTTAGGGAGATTTTATTTAAGCAAAAATCTACAATAATGAGAAGTAAAAAAAATACATTTTCAACATCTAGAATTCTACAAAAATTTGAAAAAAGCTCTGCAAAAACATATTTTGACTCTCTGAGAATCAATACATTTGATGAGATTGTTCAATTATATTTATATTCCTTGAAAAATATAAATGTGTGCTCTTAGATCCTGATTAACTGCTTAATTTAAAACAAATTCAAACAGTACATCCTGAACTGTCCCAAAATATTATATTATCTTCTGTTTCCATTCAGAGTTCATTCACTGAAGAAAGAGCATTACCAGATTTAACTGATTTTATAAGACCTTCTTCCTCTTTTATCACCATCTAAACTTTCAGGTTGGCTCCATAAGAATGAAAAAAACCAAAAACAAACCTGGAGCAAAAGAAACTATTCTTTGATATAAATAAAATTTATACTACTGATACACATATGATGAATTTTAGTTTCATATAAACATCTGAGAACCAGATACAGTTATAGCACATTGAGTGACCTTTCATCTTTGTAATTCCAGGCTCTCAATAAAGAGTGGGTATAGTTTATTACATGTAATGTGGGGGGTCTTTCATGTCACCAGATCACTGTGGTGAGAGCTTCAAGTCAACATTAAAACACCCAGGGAGACTCTGTAGGAAGTCATGTACATGAGCAGACATTAATGGTGTTTAGAATTAATGAACATAGCTTCAAGAACCCAGTGTGAACAAAATTCAGAATTAGCTATTACAACTGTCCTTGCGATGACATGAAAGACGCATGCAGGATGACATCTATATTATATGTTCCAGGTATTGAATTATGGTTGTCTTAATTCCTGTTTTAATGTGTAACAGTCCTGCAGAAACAGCAGAGAGCCTGAAATTGCTGCAACATACACTGAAGTTTAAGGAGAAAATGTAGTTTTACTTCTGACTGTTAGAACACAGCTATCCACCAGACAGCATTAAACAAAAATTTTACTGGGTTTGCAAGGGCATTCAGGAAGAAACACTGAAACGTACAGTAATTGCATGATTATAAACCGCACCTGATTATAAGCTGCGTGTCTGGGTGTTGGCAACTGTCTTGGGTTACAATACAGAGTGTGATAAAAGGTATCTATTCTGTCACCATCTCTTGAGGGTGGGGGCAGTGATCCTTATCTCCATGGCAGATATTCTGCTAATGGGCCATCCATTGAAACCAGGCNGGGCATTGTTCTTTATCTTTGCACAACCCATCCTTCCTCCAGCGAGTCATTTTCTGCTAATGGCGCATTGAGTCCCACTGTGTGACTGATAAAATTACTGCATCCCATTGCAAGTTGCTCCAGCCAGGGCGAAGAGCCCAACATTTCTTACCAAGATAATATCAGAGGTTTTGGGACACTAAGGTAGCCCCTTTCTCACTGGATTCCAGAGGAAAACCGGTCACCACTGGACCTTTAGAAGGAAACTGCACCTTCTACAGGAGCACTGCTCCTACTGAGCCACATCTGTCACTGCAGGAGGATGCAGCCACCATTTAATGGAACTGCTACCAACACCCTGCCTGACGGGGTGTCAGGTTGTACTCTTTGTCAGGGTTTGGG
>PYHW01009744.1:1741234-1759885 GCA_013186435.1 Turdus rufiventris | reverse complement strand
CCTTATAGTCGTGAAATTACTGTAATATTAAATTTTCCAAAGGAAACACTTTAGTATTGTCATCTAATGTGTCTAATTTTGTATCAAAGCACTTCAATGCTACCTATAGTTAGAACTCCTTGGCATCTTGCATGTAATTTTATACAAGTTGCAATTATGATGAAAAAAAATAGATTATTTTTGAAACTTCCTTTAAATTTTTTCTGATTTTATATTTAGCCAAAACTATAGATACTTGTGGGTTTTTTCTTCTTCCTATTTTTTGGAAGGTTGGGTTAGTGAGAAAGAAAGGGATTCAGATCTTTGCCAAGGACTCAAGAATTCTCTGGAGGTTTGTTTTCACTGCAGATGACAAGTACTTCCCTGCATAATAATACACATCAGCCAGGTGTCTGCTCCAACAGAAATCATGTTAGCTCCTGAACTGGTGGGAAAACAGTCTCCTCAGCAGAAAGAAAGCAGAAAGCACAGGGTTTTGTTGTCCAAACAAGTTTTTCTCCAAGGCACTGTGCCACATCTTGTGTGTCAGTGTGAACTGGGGCACCTCTGCAAGGCGAGACACTCATTGCCTGCACTGAAGTCCTTATTCCAACTCATTCCTGCTTCCAAAATCCCCAAGACAATCCACTGCTAGCTGTGATCACAGGATAACTTTGTTGTCCAACAAAACCTTTGGATTTTTTGCACAAGTTGATATTTTGGTACAACAGTTCTCCCTGCATACAAACCAACCATTTTACAACAGGAACCTGTACAGCTGTAGAATATAAATGGCCAGTTCAAGTCAACAGTGATAGTTATCTAATCATGCAGCCATATAACCACAGGTATACTCATATGCACAGGGATGCGTGTATGGACATATATAATGCACATATACAGGTATAAGCCCACACAGATATAATGAAGTGCATGTCTTCCTTTAACAATCCCTTTATGCTCTTGTTTACAGATTCATAGAATGTTCAGAGTTGGAAGGGACCCAAAAGGATCTTAAGTAAATAGCCCATTATTAGCACCATGCTCTGACCAGCTGGACTAATCTCAGGGTCAGAGATCCAGAACCACAGACATTTATATTAAAACATCACACACTTTATGGCTACTTTTAACAGTGGTTCATGCCCTGAAATCTTATCTTCCCCTCTACATTTGAATCATTATTCCCTTTTAAGTAGAAAAATCATGTTAACTATTAAAACATCTGATAGGTGGAGCATCTGCTGATAAAAATGAAGGTGTGGATTACAGTGTCCTGGATGACATTACTGTCTTGGATGTTGGAAAAAGTAAATCAGACCCTGTAAACTTCAATAAAGTTAAGAAACTGGATCATACATGTCTTAAGTTACTTTGCTTAGAGCAAGCAGCAGCATCTAGCTCTATCTGATGGCAGTGAAACTGCTTACCACTGCCTGAGCAGCCTGCAGACATATCTTAGTTCCTGCCTTCCCATTCCACACTCACTCCTCATCAGTCACAGAGAACATCTTCAAGACTACTCCTCATCCTCTTGTATCATTCCATGACACTCAGCAGCTTCTGCTGACCCCCACATGAGCACCCAGACCCATCAGTCACCATCCCCAAGCCACAGGGAGGGCTGGCCTGAGCACACTTTGCAGCTTGGTTCAGGAGCCACAGGTGGGATGAAGGTTCAGGAATCACTGCTGTGAACTGTGCAGTACCAGCCTGCAGCAGAGGCTGACCGCTCACTGGCTGGGTGTGCCAGAGACCAGTGGGACAAGGAGCAGAAAAACATCCAGGTGAGGATATTTGCACTTGGCTTACAACACTTACTTTAAAACACTACTTTCACACTGCTCTTGAAGAAATTAGTTTTACACAAAGTACCACTGGCACTGCTGCCCTTTATGTGGTAATTTAACCACACAGAAAAGTCAGAACAAAGACATCTCACTAAGGGAGCAGCCTCATGTGAAAGCAGCAGGTGAAAGAGCAGGCAGAAGAGCTATGGTTGTCCTCAGAACCTCAAAATGCTGCTTCAGTATTGTATCCATTCCTTGGCGAAGATTTATCTCTTTTCCTTATTATGTGAAGAAAGCTAGGATACTAAAATATCTACAGCTAGGTATATAAATGTAGGTTGTGTTAATATCCCTGCACTCTTTTTTTGTACTCAAACCAAAGAAGCAGAAGAAGAAATGCTATTTAATAAACATTTTTTAATCACTCTAATCATGGTATGAATAGGCAATGACAGATGTTATCTAATTAGAGACAGAACTGTCTCTGGGACATTTGATTCCAGATTATGTGAGACCCTACTGGAAGAAAGGATTCCAGCCCTCAACAATGCAGCCCAACAGTAAGAAGGGATAAACTGTTCAAGGGAATAACCAATATAACAGAAGGCATTAGTGTAGAACAAGCACATACACTTCAATTGAAGACAAAATAGACCATAAATACACACAAGAAAAAACTATTGGTCACAGACAGTATAAAGAAAGCTGCTTTAAATCCAAGTGTTACACTCCTAAGAAAAAATAGCAGCAGTTAATGAAGAAAATTAAGAAAAATAGTATCTGCAACCCGATTTGAGCAGATCCAGTAATGCAGAACTCACTTGCAGCTAAGCAACAACCAGATTTGCAACTGTACTTTGGGATCAACAACTCATTCTTTCTCCAGCTAGACCACTGTGCCAGCTCTCACGTGATCCCACCAAGTACAACACACAACATTAGTGATCTAAATGATTACATGCAATAAAAATATTCTAAAACAAAAGGGCAAAGGAGAAGAAATCAATGAAAAAGATATTACCACACACAACAGTTAACAGTACTATCCTGTGTTGCTATAGCTTTGTGTGCTGTTCACCCACCATGACATACTGGTAATTGAGAGAAAATAGAAAGAATGTCCATGAGGGAACAAGCTGACATAATATAAGGATGCACATCAAGGAGATGGGCACTTCTGGCCTGTCAAAAATGCTACTGCAGCTTCAGTAGACATACCTCAGCTAGCTTTACAGCTGCCCCCTAGCAGCACAGGGTCATTCTGAGGCTGTGAAACCTGTCTGAGAGTGAATAAATACTCAAATAACTAGTCTCGGCACACTGCATTGGATAATTACATCTGACAATCTTTTTCATGCCCTCAGCTTTGCAGAGCTATGTAGGCATTATCCCAGCCTGCTACACATTTCAAAGCTGTGGTCCCCAAACCATGCATGGAGGCAATGCATTACATTTAAGACATTGCATTATTACTCACAGTCACAAGCCATCAGCACTACTACAGCCCACATCAAAAAAAGCAAAATATGACAGCTTATATCATTGCCTCAGACCCAGAAAAGGGACATTTATTATCAAAATTTCAGCGGTTCACCATCATAACATAAAAATTATTTTAACAGCATTGTGAACTAGAACTACATATATTTCAAATTTTTGCAAACTCCTAAAAGGATGCTAGCACTGGAGCATTAGGTGGAGTGCAAACAAAGCAGAGTAGAGGTGAACTGAGATTTCCTGTTATGAACACAATTACTTCTCAAAGGCCACGGTCTGATTTTGACAGTCATTTAAGAAATTTTAGAACCACAGGATGTTGAGAATAATCCTTAACAGAGACCAAAGAGCTGTCCCAGGTGAGAAATAGAACCTGAATTGTTAACTGGCACTTCAGTACCCAATGTTCTAGAAATAACTGGGGAAAAAATCATTTTCTAAAATGCTGAAAATATTCTATAGATCTCTGTTGAAACTGTTTCTGAATAAACAGCTCTAAAGCCATGGGAAGAAAAAAGGCAAAATACAAAAATCTGGAGACTGAAGAAAAGAGGAGAAGAAAGGTTCACAGAACAGCTGACTAATTATATCTCAGTCAAAAACTACATTCAAAACATATGAAGTACTTGTGGCAAAACAAATCAATGGAATATTTAAACTGATTTTACCAGCACTGAAGAAAGCCAAAAATTCCTGAAGTCCCCTTTCTACAGTACAAACTTTAGCTCAATTAGTACTGGATTGAAAGTTCTTATTATTGCTTGTACTTCAGTTTTCCTTTGATCTCATCCCTCTTACTTGGTGCAGTACTTTAAGGAATATTTAATGGAATACTTGTAAGGAATGGACAAAAAACGCACTTTACTTGCTACAATTTATTTTGCATCATCATCCTTCAACAACTAAAAAGCTTTTTGGACAGTAGAAATGACAATTTTTAAATTATTAGTGCTAAACACAATAACTGTAATTATTTTTTTGGCTTGTTAATGCTGCAGATTCATGCTTTTGTGAAAACAGAAAACTCAGAAAAGTACCACCAGAAGGCCTTAGGCTTGGATACTATTAGCATACCCTACCTGGCCACAACACAGGTCCTCTCTATCCTAGACTTAGCACATGTTATGGTGTGTGAGAAAACACTAAGGAAATCCTCAATGCCTTGATTTTTTTTCCTATGTAAAACCAACCAAAAAAAAAAAAACCAAAACCATCCCAGCCTTTTTTCATTTTTATTGCTAAACTATTCTAATCAAGCACATTTCATCTCAGCTTCAAGCTTAATAGCTTCATTTCAGAACAGTTTCCCTCAGGAGTAGATGCTGGCCTGCAGGTAGCCTCATCAGCTGCCTTTTAATTTTCTGTCCCTGAATGACTCTGAACATGCGCCCCTGCCACACCTTCCTTACAGTAAGTCACATGCCAAAGTGAGTCAGCAAAATATGCTTAACCATTTTCCAGAGAAGCAATGCTTGTATCAAGTACATAAATAAATAAATAAATGAAAGTGGCCAAAATGCACATTTCCTTACAAGCTTTTTTGCTTTTATTTTCCTTGTTTGGATAGGTATCACAGATACATTCCTGTGTCATGTCACACAAGCACTTAAGACGCTATAAAAATCCAAATTTAAAAATCTTAAAATTGTCCTAACAATTTAGCATTGTGTTCTCTATCACTACATTTTTATCTTCAGTTTAAGATGTTTTCCCTACCTGTAATAAAAGAAAATGGATGTCATTTAACTGGTTTCATTAACTGCCTGACACTGTTCAATAGTTTTTTATCTACCCTTAATTCACTATCATCTTTCCTTCACCGCTGCATTATTCATATGTGTCACCCTCTTCTAATTCCTGTGACAAATACATTTGTAATGATTTTATTACGGATCAACACTTCCTCTCACGATGAGAAAAGGCAAAAGTTAAAGCAGCTCTGTCACTTGGCTCTGCCTGAAAGTCGGTCAGGGCAAAGGCGAGGCAGCCGTGGGGAGCAGGCAGCAAACCTGGAGCCTGTGGCAAACAGGTCTGGGGGCTGACAGCAGCCAGGAGGCACCACCAGCAGCTACTGCTTCATTAATTTTACTGTGTTTCAGGGAGGTGAAGGACTGAACCATCAATAAAAGCAGAAAAACACACCCTGTCATATTTTACAGCTACCAAGTTAGGCTTAATTTAAACACATTTTTTAACCAGTTATTTTAAACAAAAGCACTGATTGTACATAATATTTACTTAATAGTATTAATTTAAATATTGCACTAGACTAAATATTAGACTGTTAACGGCCTCTACATAAAATTATTTCCATACATCACATCCTGGAATGCCTTTTAACATTTGACTAGAGAAACAAAAATGCTAATCTAATTCCAGCCTTAATCTGTTTTAAAGGCAAAAAAATATTTAAATAACTAATTTTGTGTTTTCTATGACTGGAATAACCATTGTTACAGCAGGCTGGTTTTGGCAGTGCCTTTACTACTTTGACTGTTCACAAGTTGTCTTACAGTTTCATACAGTGTCAGACCTAGAGACTATATCTTATGCCAGCTGGAGTGGGAACATTAGTTTTATGTATAGAAATACAGCTTTTAGAAGTCAAGGTCTGCTAGCAGTTTCTCTACAAACTACAATGGCAGCTGTGCTAGAGGTCATGAATATTACATAAGGGCTGTCCATGTATTCAAGCCAGCATCAGTAAGCCAAATTCCCATAGCAACACTCTCATAGATTTACTCATTGCTAAGGGATGCATCAGTTCAGCAGTAAGCACTGCACTGCTACCCTGATTAGTCTGCAAGATACTATTACTTCAGCTCTTCTTTTAAAGATTGTGCATTTACTGATAAAATTCAAAACTTCACCTGAATTTCAGAGCAGCCCTTATCATCTTTCCCAGGAGCAAAAATATCTCAAGCTAAGAAAACCCACCCTTGATAAAACTGAAACTTCTGACTACAATCAGCAATCTCTGAGATAAAAGGCTGAAGGGAAGAAGTGAGTTGCTTCTCTTGAGTTTCTGCTACACTGATCCCAGAACAGCAAGATCCAACTTCAAAGACATGTTCAGCATCTCCTACACTTGGCACATTCCAGAAGCTCATTAAAAAGCTGCTGTAGGAATTCTTAATAAATATCAGTTAACAATTACATTTTCAAAAAAAAAACATTTTTGGCTTCCCTGTTCAGGTTGTCTGCCCTGATGAAGATGTCTGCTTGTGCATTATAGCACTGCATTATTTACAGAGCTGGTCCTCGCCACACCATCAGCTTCAGAGCTCAGTGATCTGGACTCACAGATTTTCCGAAGAGCCCTTGTAAAACAGGTGGCATAAATGGGCAGAGGTACAGCTGGCAGTGGAAAATTAAATGGAATAGGAGATGGAAAGGAGATAAAGAATTTTAAAAAACAAGGCAAAATGGAGGAGGGGACTCAGAGAGAAAGTGAGAGAAAAATGTAGACCATGTAGATATAAGAGGGAATCTCAATGGTGTATTTAAATATATTAGAAAAAAAAAAAAACAGGTTTTGTAAACCAGTAATGCATTTAAACCTGGCAGGTAGCATACAAAAAAGGAAAACTGGAACAAAGTGATATATGAATGATAATAAATAAGATGAGCACAGTTTTTACAGGTGCAGTATTATTTAAAGGTGTAGTACAGATAAAAGAGAAACAAGCCCATCACTTTCACTGCTAAAACCTTTAATAGTCCTAAATAAATTTCATGGAAAATACATAAACACACAGCAAAACCCTAAAGCTTATTTTGTGTTTTCTTACTACATTGTCACTATCTGCCAGGAGTATGGAGAGAGGAGAAATCTGAAGAAGACCTACAGCTAATGACTCATGGGGTCACTTAACACACAAACTCTAAAGAAAGTCATGAAGTCTTTAGGAAAAAAACACCCTTGTAACAGATTCTCCCTATTTACATATGATTTGTAGATACTTCTTTGAAGGGAGATAAACAGGATGTTTGAGGGCTGCTTTTTGACACTGTAAAAGCATTAAGTGCTCTGGCAATCCATAAGCAAACTTTCAGAAACATCTTCAGTAAGAACTCAGAGCATTGACCCTATATACTGCTGCAAATGCTTATATTTAATAAAAGAATAAATGCACACATTTAAATAAGAATGTTCTGAAATACATAAGTCAATCAAGTGCCTGTTACAGAAAACTGATTCTAAGTGATTTTTCATGGATACATTTTTAACTGCTGTCTGGAATGTTTACAAGACATCTAATCTATATGTTAAAAACATTAAAACATTAAAAACATTTTATCACTAATGGATAAAACAACAAAGAATCATGGAATGGTGTGGGTTAGAATGGATCTTAAAAATCAACTAGTTTCAAGCCCTGCTTTAAAGCTTGAGCATTTTATGGTTTGTAACATGCAACACCACCTTACCTTGGCTTTTTCCAGCTGTGCCTGGGCCTGTCGCTCTGCCTCTCTCCGCACTGCTTCCCTGTCTTCTTCCAGAGATACATCTGAATCAGATGGACGGCTGGTGTAGGAGTCCGCCGAACCCTGCAAAAGAAAAGCAAAAATAATGTCACAAGTTCCTTGGATGTTTAAAAAAAAAAAAAAAAAGTAGAAGTGGTTATACACTGCCTTTTCTCTTACTTCTGTATCCCTGAAAAGAGACTAACTGCCCAAAAGGGAAATCCACTTAGAAGAAATTATGTCTAGGTAAACGTTTTTTTCTGGAAACTTTCAAAAAGTGCAGGTGTCTTCCCCAGTGTTTTACTTCCTGCCCTATCTCTACACTCCTATTTGTGTGCTTTTCAGCAAGCAGAACCAGTTTCTTTGGAGACTTACAGCACTGGTGCAGTGCAGGGCTGAAGGACACACAGCAGCTTCAAGGATGGCTCCATAAAAATTAGAACTCGCAACAGTGACAGAAATAGTAAGCAAACAGACTTTCTATAATCAAAATGCAAATTTAGTATCAATAATTACCATTACACAATATCACTGCTAAGAGATTTAATCCCTGCTATGCATTTTTATTTTAGGGCAGCCTCTTTACCTGACACACTTTCCCCATCAGAACAGCAAATGGCTCGTATCCATCTCTGCCCCTCAGCAAAACATGCAAATGACCACAAATCAACTTCCAACTAATAAAATCCGTCTGGACTCAACACATGTCCCTGTATCACCACAATGGAAGCAGCCACAATGCCAGAAAAGCTCTATAAATAATGACAGCTCTGCTTTCCCTCTGCATCTCCCTGCATACAAAACAGAGTTCTGGTAATTCAATCAGAATGAAAACAACTGTCCTCTCCTCACCGCCTTTTTTTATCTCCCTCTCTGAAATACATACAATATAAGGTGATAAGGAAAATGCAGGGCTTACACAGATATCAGAATTCTTCAGACGTCCTCCTTTGGCTCTTTTCAGAAGCCTGATCCAGGTGGCCTTCATTAGCCAGACAGCTCAGTTACTGTCCGCAGCTGCAGCGCCCGGCACTGATCTCATAAAACATGTGCACACTGAGCACTGCAGAATCACAGCTCCTTTCCTATCCATGCTCTGCTGTGAGAGCCTTCCTTCTCTTCCCTCTGCCTTTCAAGCTTCCAGCCTCACTGTTTCCAAGTATTCTACTGCAATTAAATTCTCAAATTTTCTCATGCCAGTAGGAAAAAAGAAAAAAAAAAAAATCAAAAAAATCTCCCGAAAATCCACACCACCTCCAAAAATCTCAACTTCAATGATATAAAATAAAACCAGCTTCGGAAATATTGTGAGAGATGCTTCAGCTGATCATAAACTGAGATCGATCACAGAAAAATACCTAGGGCTTTTTCCTTTCTGTTTTGGGGGGGCGGATTTGGCTGTTAAAAATAGTGCTTGTAAAAGAACCTTTTAAAATCCTGTGCAAAATGTATTCAGTGACATTTGCAAGTGCAAAGTTCATTTCATCTCTTCCTAGATTGGCTGGGGGTGGGGTAACAGGCTGTTCATACCACTGGGCATGCTCCATATGTGCAGCCTTTTACGCAGATGCTCACATCACACCGGGCTGTTAGCCTATGCCAAATTGCCATTTTACATCTCAAGGGTAAACAGCTGGAAAACGCGAGGTCCCTGTGAAACTGGAAGAGCTGGTACAGTGTCTCGTTCCTGTCATGGATGTCTGCTGCCAGCCACGTTTCCCTTGGATGCTTGCTTCTGTCACGGAGTGCTGCCCTCCACTGCAAAGCACTGAGCTCCACTCACAGCTCCCTTACAGAAACCAAAAATATGCCTGTTGAGTGGGAATTTAACCCCCTGGTAACTGCGTATATTTTTTTCTGACACTAGCAGAGTAAAGGAGCAAAGAATAACTGCAACATACCACATAACACATAGATATTAGATCCTAATATGACAAAAGGCAAACAAAACCTTAAATTTCACTATTCTGCTGTTCAGAATCACCCTCTACCCTGTCATAAACTGACATGGGAATGACATGCTAATGCAGGTTTTCCTAGAGTGTTTACAATTTACTGATGGGCATACAATAATCTAGGTAAAAAAAAACAACTGTACCTGACTGCAGTGCCCACCTTTGATATAAATTCCGATTTACAAGAAAAACTGCAAACAGAGACTAGAGATGAGAACAGTGGTCATGCACATGCTGCAGTATGCCAGCATATCCCAGGAATGATTGCATCCTGCCATGATTTGTGTCGGTATAACAATGAAATTCCCCATCACAAGAGATGCAGCAGCCTACATTTCACCATTATTAGAGCAAACAACAGTTGTCACTAAACTCACAGTTATAAATACAGCTACTTTTTAACAAATGTTTTAATTTTTCCATTCCTGAAGCCCATAATAGTTACAGCATAGAATTTAATAAACTGTCTTAGAACTGACATAAAGAAAATTATTCTCCAAGACATATTTTGCTTTACAGGAGCTCAGATACATCCGCTAAGTTATAGACATTGTTCAAAACTAAAATGTTCCCTGAGCTACAACAATAGGAGCAGAAGGCAAAATAAAATACTCTCAAAGTTTATTGCATTTTTTTAAAATATCTTGTCTGTTAAGAAATTACACAGAGGTCCTGTAACCTCCTCAAGGCCGGTCAAATTTTGTTCTTCTTTAGAATTTCCCTTTGCCACAACTTCTGACTCAGCTGCCAATGAAAATAGTGGGAAAAGATGAGCATCAACAAGAAGACAGAAGTTTAGCGCAGTGTTTAAATCCAGTTATGATTGACACACCAGTGGTCTGTGGACAAAACCAGTGATGTGATCACAGCACTAATGAAAGCTGAGACTGTGATGGGCTCCCCCAGAGTCCCAGTCCCCAGAACACTCCACAGTCCCTCAACACTCAATCCTCCTTGGAGAAAGGGCACGTGCAAATCCTTCCCCACAGCCCTGCAGCTCCTTGGTGCCACTGCTGCCATGAGGAATGGTAGCATAAACCAGCCCTGAAGCAGCACTACCTTCAAGTAAGAGTGAAATAAACAGAGCAGCCACCAACAGGAGATCATATGGGTGTTTGCTTCCTACAGCCCTTCTGTGGTGAGCACACAATATCTGACACTGACCAAGCAGCAGAGAATCACTTTCACTGTGCTTCCTTCTGCTGTCCACAAGGGATGCTACCTAACCGGTCCTCAGCCAATAAAAAAAGCCATGAAGCACAGTAACATAACTCCTATCTCCCCTAAGGGGCCAAAATGCCTTTCGGATCAGGCTAGAATTGCTAAAATTTGAATTTCATCTTCCTGGCCACAGAGATCATTTACAGCACTTGTCATGTCTTGTGTTGGCCACAATCCCAACACACATCCAAAAAATCAGAGCAATTCCATTTATTTTAATTGCATTGACAAATTGCATGAATCAAACTCAGTACTACATTTATTTTCCCAATGGTACAGACATGGTCATGTAAATTTTCCATGGAAAGGGAAAGTTGAAAGCTCCTTGGCTTTTTGAGTATGGAAAAATATCACAGCTGGATAATACAGGAAAAGGAGGAGCATCCAATTGCATTTAATTAATTGTGTAAACTTCTGAGTATTTTTATATGAGCTACAAATGCATTCAATCCTATTAAGATGAAAAAAATAAATTAAACCTAAACAAAAACTATGATGAAACTATAATAGAAATACCTTGACTATTAAAAAAAAAATCATGACAAGTGGATGTGCTTTATCCATTCACAACAACCAAGGAAACTATATTTCCTCCCTGGGTTACTGAAGTTTTTTGGGGTTACTCTGGAGAACAGTAAAAATCTTTTCCCAAGAGCTTCTGAAATTCAGTCTTTGTGAAATTCTTCATGTCTCCATCTCCTTCTATTGCAATATGGAAGAGCTGCAGTAATATCTGTATGTAATATATGTTACTGCAGCCCCCAATTCCTCATCTTCCACGGGAAACTGTCTAATAAAAGTGAGATAATTCATGTTAATAATTACCTCAGCAATTTATTCTTCTTTTTATTTTATTCCTTACTTTTCAGGTTTACAGGCCCACTTCATTTGAAAAATAAATTCCTGTTTTAATAACATGCTTGACAAATATTTCCCAATTATCTCACCACTTATTACATTAGAGCTTCTATGAGCTATTCTTATAGTGCAAACTCACTTTCACACTGCTAGTGGTCATATGTGATCATATACTAGCTCTTTTTTCTTCAAGACTATAAATGTCTGATGCTTTTAGTACTGCAGAAGTGCATCATCTTTAGGAGACTGGGTCCCTCAAGTAAAAGGGTTTTTTTTATTATTTCTGTTTACTTGCAGGTAGAAACTATTTTGGTAAATTCAGTAGTGCCTCTAGATTTCTTATTTTTCTGCTAGTTTTCTGTACCCATGTTTAACTTGCATCAGTACAGTTGGAGCTTAAGTACAGATTTTGACTGATAAATTCTCACTGGGTTAATACAGCCATCGCTACTCTCACCAATTCAGTTGTGGCCTTTAGATTGTGTTTTTCCCTTAAAGAATATAATTCTTATTAAAGAATAAAAATATCTTCTTAGAAAGATCAACCAAGTTCCTTCAAGTAAAGACTTTTCATATTATTATTTATTAAATGAAGGCATGAAGCAGTAAGCAAGCATGCACTGGGACTTTACTAGGAATAATGAAATACCTGTGACTGCACACATATATAAAACCCTTAATTTATAGCAATGGGGTCTTCTCTGAGATATATTTTTTATCTTTTCATTCACTTGATGCTAATGAGACTTTTAAATCCAAAAGGAGAAATGCCTTTATGTCTTCATTTGATTTACACATTGAACATAAAAGCTCAGGCCTCACTGTGCCAGTGAGAGGAACAAATCACTTCAATATTCTGAATTTATAAAGAGATACTGTTAGCTGCTTACGTTCTTATCCTGTGGCAGTAGTAAGAATGGCATCACACATCCCACTAGGACATGATTTAAGATAGTATATTATGTCTTTGTGATGTGCAACTCCTTCCTTGCTATAAACTGCAGTAAATAAAAAGACTTATTTCCATAAAGTGTTAATTTCTCTTAATTTTTTTTTAAAATTGATTCAGAACAAAGGCAAAATGTGAAATGTCAAAGTGTGACATTGGCACATAATAATATGTCAGGGAATACAGATTGTTGTTTCATCCTAAACTGATCAACCTGAAAAATATAAACTAAAGTCAGAAGTCAGAAGCTCTCCCACAAATCCTCCATGAGTAGAGGGGACCTCAGTTTGGCAGAGGGACATGAAAACTTCTTACCTATTAAGTTTTCTCCAGAGGTCTAAACAATGTCATTATTTTGAATTATATTGAAGAAAACACAAAAGTTGCTCTGAGAATACTATATAATATTATATGGATATAAATTTAATTAAATTAATTTTTTGCAAGTTATATATGAAGTGTATGACAAACTGTAGAAATACCATTTAGCAAAGGAAAAAGGAGGGTCCATGTTTTCTTTAAGGCACTCTCAAACAGGAATTGTTAATTCCTTGTATGGGTCATGGATGCTTCACAACTGTCTAAGTCTAGTCCTCATGTCCTCCCTGGTTCTTGGCATGCACCCTGCAGTGCACTGCCACAAAATTTACATGTAAATAGACAATTACTATCCAAGAAGAGCTACCAGCTCCTACAGTAGGGATTGAAATACTCTGCTATGTTTGCATTTAAAAACCAAACCAAATGTTGATTAGAATGTTCTTGTTGTGCTTTAGAGCTAATGTGGGATTGCTATGGCATCTATAGCCATGGGGGATGTTCAAATCGCAGGACTGAAATTTTCAGAACAGTTGGGAGCTTTAGGGTGGCAATGTGATTAAAAAGGAGATTATAAAGGTAATCAGTCTTCTCTTTACCCTTAACATGACTTTGGCAAGCTTGATTGCAACATTGAGCTCGCCATTAACAGGTTTGCAAGGCGCTAATCCAATTGACAGCTGCCTGAAAGCAGAGTTTTTAAAAACAGCTCTTAGGTTTCCAGAAGACTGTATTTTGACATTCAGGAACCAGGTAAATAGCTGTGCCCAGTACTTTACCAGGAAAAGTCAAAACAACAAAACCAAAATAACCCCCCACACCAAGCAAACCCACACATTTGCACTCCCATTTTATGATATTAGCCTAAATGTATGCTTCTATGTTGTTTCACTAAGAAAAAGTAGAATGGGGAGGTATTTTAGAGGAATTATGGTCTTTTCATGGAGACGTCTCAGAAAATCTTTGAAAATATGCAAAAAGGCAGCTGCAGAGCTCAGCCTAGTAAGCAAACAAACAGAGCTCTCAAAGTCAGAGCTCAACTTTTCCCAAATCTGTGGGATGCTGTGGTGTGTTAGTTTACCTGTTTTTTTTTTCAAAAATATCTAAGATAGAAAACTCCTTGAGACCATATTGTGCTTGGCGCTGCACAGTCACAAAGTGAATGACAAACACTGTCTAAACAAGCTTGCAATCTAAAGGCTGAGAGAATATGAGCAGGAAAAAACAACAAAGGAGTAACAAAGGGATCAAGGTAGCAATGCAATAGAAAATAAAGTATTTTTAAATATTCGATACCAGCATTATGAGTCATCCCTTGCATAACCATAGTGGGTTGTTCTTTAAGTAAGTTTCATATATGTATTATGGCAGAGATTAGTTCTGTGAAAGCCTCTGAAGGAGGATAATCTGGTAGCACTGTGTATTCTGACCAAGAGATTCTCACATTTATGAAATAAGAGTAAGGGCTTTTGAGGAAGAGGGCAATGACAGATGACATAAATAGAAGGTGGTCTCCAAATTAATTTTAAAAAACCCAAATTCATCAATAATATAATCACATCATTGAGAACTTTAAAAAATGAAACAAAAAAATCCCCCAAATTAAGGGAAAATAAATGGAATTTGATGTTTTGAGACAATTAATTGGCTCCAGAGAATGGCACTAAACTATTAATGATTTTGAGCTATAGAGAAAAGTCAGAGTGATGACAGAGCTAAGATGTTGCCAGTGGAATGACTTGGAGACAGGTGTCAGAGAAGAAAAATACACCAAGGAAATGATTGCAAGCAGCATGAACCTAAATCATCTCACTTATGTCTCAGACTGTCAGCACACACATGGATATTAACACAGATTGATTGACTCATGGTAACTTTTGAAAACTCTGGTAACTTGATTATATACTTAAGACCTTAGGTAAAGGTAAAGCAGACTTGCTAATAACAACAAGCTGACCGGTGGTGCTGTTTACTAGGGCAGAAGGAGTTAAAAATTAAAGGTTTTAAGGAAAAATGGAAATATAACTTTTGATTATTAATAAGCAGCAAATAACATGAAGGAAGGATTTTAAATTAAAGAATGACAATTCATAAAATAAAGAATTTAGAATATAAAATGCTATGTGTTGATAAAAGAGCACAGACAAAGACAAAGATTGGGTCAGCAATGAAATTAAAGTGGACAGTAAAAAAGAGTAAAAATTGAAAACACATCTGGGATGTCAACAAGGAAACAGCTAGAAAAGGAAAGAATTTGCAGGAAAGCATGGCAACCATCATCCCAATTTGTCTCAGCTCAGTTAGAAGTGCCAATTTAGATTCTGTGTTCCAGATCGTCAGTATATTTTTATCTGGGATTTTGGTTCAAGTCATTAAGATTTTCTGCATACTTAAAAATAGCTTCCTTGAAAATTCAACATGAAATTCTGTTACCAGTGGAGAATTCTGAAGGGAAAAAAAATTCCTGGAATTTTATCTTTTATCTCCATACATACATGCCCTACTTGGTTTTCAAATCTAACATTTTTAATCTACTCCAGATAAAAATTTGAAGGTTTGCGGGCTTGCTTTCTTGTTTGCTTTTTATCCTATTAAAAATGGTGATGTTTAGCATATACAGTGAACTCTTATGTATTTTACTATTTCACAGAATAATAAAACATCCTAGCTTGAAAGGCACCCACAACGATCATCAAGTCCAACTCCTGGTCCTGCAAGGGACCACCCCCAAGCATCACACCATTTGTTTGTGAGCATTTTCCAAACTCTTCTTGAGTTTGGCTTTGTGCTGTGACCACTTCCCTAGGGAGCTGTTCCAGTGCCCAACCACCCTCTGGGGAAAGAAGCTTTTCTGCTATCCAACTTGAACTTCCCCTGACTCAGCTTCAGGCCATTCCCTTGGGTCCTGTCACTGGACACGACAGAGAAAAAAGATCAGTGCCTGCCCCTTCTGCTTCCTCTCACAAGTGAATTGTAATTGTAATTGCAATGAGGTCTCCCCTCAACGTCCTCCTGGCTGAACAGACCAAGTTGACTTCAGCAGCTCCTCACACAGTTTCCCCTCCAGACTCTTCACCATCTTTGTTGTCCTCCTTTGGAAGATCTCTAACAGTTTAATGTCTTTTTTATATTGTGGCACCCCAAATGGCCCCCAGTACTCATGGTGAGCCTGCCCCAGAGCAGAGCAGAGCAGGACAATCCCCTCCCTTGCCCNGCTGGTGATGCTGTGCCTGATGCCCCCCAGGACAGGGTTGGCCCTCCTGGCTGCCAGGGCACTGCTGGCTCATGTTCAACTTGCCATCCACCAGGACCCCTAGATCCCTACCACAGGGCTGCTTTCCAGCCTGTCATTCCCCAGTCTGTCCATACATCCAGGTCTGCCCCATCCCAGATGCAGAATCCACTACTTTCCTTTGTTGAGTTTCATGTGGTTGGTGATTTCTCACTCCTCCAATTTATCAACATCTCTCTGCAGGGCATTTCTGCCTTCAAGGGAGCAAACAGCTCATCCCAAGTTAGTGTCATCACCAAACCTGTTCAGTATACCAGTATGTCCTGTGTCCAAGTCATTGATGAAGATGTTGAGGAGCAACAGGGCTGAGGATGGAGCCCTGTGGAACCCCACTGGTGACAGGTCACCAGTCTGAGATCACTCCACTCATTGTAACCCTTTGTGCCTGACCATGAGCCAGCTGCTCTCCCATCACATGATGTGCTTATCCAGCTGYGAGCTGGACATCTTGTGCAGAAGGACGCCGTGAGAGACAGCATTGAAAGCCTCATTGAAATCCAAAAACTGGCTCCCTTGATCAACYGGGTGGATTACATTGTCATAAAAGGAAAATAAATCCATCAAGCAGAACCATCCCCTCAAGAAGTGGCCTGGTTGTGACAAACAATGCATTGTCTTTCAGGTGGTTTTCAGTAACTCTCAGAACAACCTACACCATAGTTTTACTAGTCACTGAAGTGAGACTGACAGGCCTGTAATTTTCAGGGTCATCCCTCTTGCCCTTCTTGAAAACTGGGACATTTTCCAGCTTCCAGTCAACTGAGACCTCTCCAGATCACCAAGACTATTAAAAAAGCATTGAGAGAGGTCTTGCAATTACATTCGCCATCTCTTTGAGGACTCTTGGATGAATCTCATCAAGCTCCACAGACTGACAGGCAGCAAATGCTGCACAAATTTGGAGCTGACTGGGAGTTTATCATTCTCACAGTCATGGTTCCTTCATGCTCAGAGCTCTGGGACCCCCAAAGCCCATCATCAATGTTGAAGCAAGGAAAGCATTAACATCTCTGCTTTTCCTATGTTACTGTTTGTGAGGTGACCATATTCATCAAGTAATGGGTAAAAGTTATTACTGGATTGCCTGTTTAAAAACAAATTTTACTGTCCCCCATCGCAGTGGGTAGCTTCAACTCTAATTGAGCTTCAGCTGCATGATTTTTCTCCCTACAGTGGTGAGCACCATCTCTGCAGTCATCCCATGTCACCTGACCTTTCTTCCACTGGCTCTTTTTGCCTTAGCTCCAGAAGAAGATTCTACTCAGCCAAGCCAGCCTTCTGCCTTGCCTGCTGGACTTCTGACATTTTGATATTGCCTGCTCCTGTGCCCTTAGGAGATGGTGCCAAAAGAGCAACCAGCACTGATGGATCCCAACATCTTCAGCAGCTTTTTCCAGGGAACCTTATTCAGTTCCCTGAGCAGCCTGAAGTCTAGTCTCCTCATAACTAGCATATCTAGGGGTGAAGCTTTGCTAGCAGTTTTCTTCCTGTCACCAAAGATTTTAAACTCAACTGCTTCATGGTCTCTGTCACCAACTACCAGTTCATGAGATCCTTTTACTAGTAAGCATCAAATCAAGGGGCATCTTTTCAAGCCAGCTCCCTTAGTACCTGTATCATGATGTTATCATCCAGATGTTTTAGGAATCTTCTGGACCTGTTTTTGCCAGCTTAGTAGTGATCCCAGTAAACACTTGGCAAGTTGAAGTCCCCCATAAGGACAAAGATAGATAATTTAGAAGTATCCCTCAATTCCTTAAAGAATTATTCATCAGTGTCATCATCCTAGCTGAGTGCTCTATAGAAGACTCCTACAATGATATCTGCTTTATTTGTTTGTCTCTTAATCCTTACCCAGGGGCTCTCAACTGTGCCAACAACAGCTTCAAGTTCCAGCTCTCAAACTTTGTCAGCTTTCAAAGGGAACAACTGCTTTTATACATATTTTTGCTTGCTACCCTTCATTTTTATACCATAAATACAGTTTTTGTCTGTTTAAATAAATATCTCTTTTGCCATCTCTTAATGAGTTATTCTGACAATCATACAGTCTGAAGAAACCACTCTCATGATAAGCTTATTTTCCAGATCATCTGCTACTAAAATTTTGATTTTCTAGTCATGGTCTCTTGCTAACAACACTGGATGACTGCCATGACATAGAATACTGCCGTTTGCTCACTGCTTAGATTAGGAGAGGTTTTCCTACCAACACCTTCGTTAAACTGTGCATATAAAGACCAAGTAATTAATTAAATTTCCCTCACCCAGGCTCACTGAAACCTCAAGCCCTTAAAACAGAGGTACATTACTGATTCAGCCCAG
>PYHW01009744.1:1712041-1732686 GCA_013186435.1 Turdus rufiventris | reverse complement strand
TATTTTAATTTCCCTAGAAAAGAACTGTTATTCCTAATTCCCATATCTTTGCCTGAGAGCCCCTTGATTTCAAAATTATAGTAATTTGAAGGGAGGGTGTTTACATTCTCCATTTCAAAGAGAAGCTCCTGCCTTTCTCAGCAGACACCTGTCCTCCAAACTAAAACAGCAACTTTTCGTTCTTTGTCCATATATAAGCCACACCAGATTATAAGCCGCACTTCCAGGTTCGGTCCAAAATTTTAGTCAAAATGGTGAAGTTTATAATCGTGAAATTACTGTACTTTGATTTTGTTATTTTTTCTTCATGTTTGTGAGGTAAACTGCACTGGTCCTGCCAACCTAGGCCAGTTTTTGCACTCCATTTCTCTTATGCTCTACTCCTTAAACAGAAGTAAACTTCTTCACTATTTTATCACCTGGAGCTGGTCACTTGGGTTGGTTGCTAAATATCAGAAACCATTTGACTTTCACAGGACTTCCTCTCACACATGCCTCAGGCACAAACCTGCTTCTCAAACATCATGCACTCACCATGATCCTCTTCCACGATGAGAGAAATGCTCATTCCCTTCCTTCATTGCATTCAGACACCATCGGCACTAAACCAGTGCAAAAGGATCCAGATATATTGAAATCATTGACTTGCCTCATATTTTTTTGTTGGAAATACCTATTTCTAAAAGTTATTTCCTGAAGGGAGAAATCTTGTCTTTAATCTCCCAGAACTCCATACTCCCCAGGACCTTACATTAAAAAACAGATATTCTGAGCTCTACACAAGGGACAGCTGATCCACTGCTCACAGACTCATGTACATAACAGGACCTAAACTCATGCCTCCACCCATAGCCTCCCCACTTTTTTATTGACTCTTCATGTGTTGGATTGTGGGGGTGGAGGGGGGGAAGGTCAGATACAGTATAAATACCTTCAATTCACTCTCAGAAATAAAAAAGGCTCTATTCTCAGTCACTGAAATTCAAATTAAAGACAGGAGGCAAGGAAATAGAAATTATATTAATGTCAAACAGTAACATCATTATCAAAAAATCTACTTCACATAAACTACAGGATGTTAGATTAAACACTGGCTTTTTTCTGGGGAAAAAAAGTATAGTCACTACAGTTGTGCAAATCACTAACTGGCAAGCACACTGGCTATCTTGGGAGTAACACAGAAATGACCAACACTTTCCTCTGCATGGCTTTATTAAGATTTTCCTCTCTAGTGTTTCCCTATTCTAAGCTGAAACTGTTTCAGGAGCCATTCTGCTACACCATCAAAACCAGCAACTCTCCCAGGTTTCCCTTGGGGAAGTCCCAAAACTCTTACGCAGTGCTTAAAACACAGCTGTGAGGTCTCCGAGCTAGTCGTGGGGAATGATGCCATACAGAATGACCCTTGTTCTTCCAATTTAGGAAAAGAAAACTGTATTGCTTCCACACTTTGGCTGCTGCAGAGAATCCACAGGAAAAAGGCTTGCTAAGGGTGACTGTTTCACAAATCTACATCCAGCTCTGGATGTGAGCCCATCTATCTTCACATATAAGCACTTGTTTCTTCCACATAAGACTTCTCACTAAATACATGGTTTCAGGCATGAATAACTCCATTTCTTGTGCAGCTGTACATTATTTACAGTTGAAAATTAACTAAGTGCTATTGTCAATAGAAACAAACCAAGTCGAGGTTTTACAAAGGACAGAGTCATGGCTCTGAAGTAAACCTCAGAGACTGAATTTAATTTGACTGCCTTTCAAGTCTGTACTTCAAGTTACACTCACATGTTGTACAACTTATCTATCTGAACACAGCATTAGATGTTGTTGCCTTAGGTTGAACTGACGGTGAATGTAGAAAAGTCATTCCAGAATCTTATGGTTAAATTTCTGGCACAGGTAATTTGCCAAACTATCCTTGTAATAATAAACATGCAATTCAAGGGAGAGGCTCCCAAAAACCAATTCTGATTTATGGTTTTCAGATACATTCTCATGTCAATCCACAGTATGATGAAAACTACCGTTGCTAAAAAGTTACAAGTGACTCTCTCCAATCTTAAACAACATCCTTTTTTTCCTTCTCAGTTTCTGAAATAAGGTAAGTAGCAATGACTCAGAGTAAATACATTACTGTGCTCTCCCTATTGATTTCTAGGGCTTACAGTATTTCTAAAATAGGTGGGGTTTTCCCTTGAAAATTAGCTGTATCAGCAGAATGCCTGTACACACAGATTTGGGATCTGATTCATGAAGAACAGTCAAAATGTAACTCTTCTCAAATCTGAATGACATTTGACTGCTCCAAGATATTCCCCTCCTTTAGAAATTTAGCAGACAGACTTTCATACTTTTTGGAAGTTAATTCTGCCTGGCGGGAGCCATGAGTGTAACTGGCATTTATCAACATCATACTTAATATTCCAAAAGAAGTGCTCCATTCTTCAAGAGGACATAGGCAAACTCAAAGGAAGTAAAGATTTAATTTAAATAGACAAGTTCAAAACTTTTGCCTGGAGAACACAAGTGACAAATGCTGGATTTCCAAGGCAACGAAAACATATGCTCTGGACATCACAAGCAATTCACTAGATTTATAAAGAGGTTTCCCACTCTTTGTAAGGATGTTTTCCAAGAAAAATATCTATGGAGGTCAAAAAAAAAGCCAAGTTTTGAGTTTCTTAGGAAAGTTAAAAACTGGTTGCAAAAATCTAAAAGTTGCTTGCAACAGAGTGAATGAAATGAAATGAAATTCAATGATTTTTCCTAAATGACCAATAACCAAGAAAACTTGCTGCCTCTGAATTAATCTTCTAAAATAATAGCTTCCTAGTGACTAGGTTTCCCTCAGAAGAAATCCTAATTAACCCTACACTTACCATCACAGTGTTGGATCATGCTAATGCAACAGAGCCTGAAGTGTCTGTCAGGTGAGACTGCTGGTGGGAAGGAGTGACAAAACACTGAAGGTGTCCTGTGCCCAGCCAGGGACAAATCAATGCCATCAGCCCTGGCACACCTCCATCAGGGCCTCGGGAAGGCAGGAGGGATGTGGCTGGAGCTGCCCAGCACCCCCAGCCCTTCATCTGAGGGAGGAAGAGCAGATGCTCTGCAGCCATGGGAAATGCTCTGCTGGACAAAGTGCAGCCCAGGGGCACAGGAGAGCCTCCCAAACTTGCAAGCACCATCGGGAGTCCCATCATCCCTTATGTGGAACCCAAAAGACTGCTGGGAGTAAATTTTAGATGCTGTTGCTTTGGGAGGGTAATGAAGACTACAATCTACCAGGCATCTGTGTAAAAGAGCTCCCTCTTTCTGTTTCATTTTTGATGAACTACTCCAATACTGTTTTATTTATTTATTTATTCCCCTTAACCCAGAGGTTTATTTCACAAGCCAACAGGAAGAGGCCTAAACAAACAAGTTACAGCCACAAATGAGACTGCAGAGCCTGCAGCTTTTTACAGTTTCCTGTATTTATGAAATCAAATCGCTTACTATAGCCAAACAAATCTACCCTGCCTGGTATGTGGCAAAGAATATCTAAAAAAGATAGTACATGTTTATTTCTTCAGTCATAAAGAGCTTAATAAGCATCTACTTAAAGTTTTAAAATGTAATGTGAGAGACATTGTGCATCCTGAGTTAGAACAGCTATGAAAATACTAAATACTGCTACCTGATTTTATTATTAATCTCAAAATTATAGTTTTTGTAACTGAGCCATGACACTTTGTTTTTATTTTAGTATGAAGTGGTCATAAACACCAGCTTTTTTCTTTTGATAAGTGGTTCTTAAGCAATGTTATCTTTGTCAGCTAGGGTTGGTGGGAGATGGTATCAAAGTTGATTATCAGTGCTGCCAGATATCTAGACTTATTATGCATTCAGAGTAAGCTAATAATCCAAGCTTGTTTATACATAGGAACAAAAAGAAAGCAAAGTGCACACAAAAGTTGGTAGTACCAGTCCATGGCATTTTGCTATCAAATTCAACTGAGTTAGAGTACACTTCAGATACTCATGTTTCTGCAGCTGTATGTGCGTGCTCACATGGACATATGTGTGTGCACGTGAAATGCAAGCAGTGATCACATACAGTTCCATTTCTCTATTACTCTGTTTAAATACTGAGTTTTAAGAGATGGATTTACCGAATTCCTCTAAGACATGCTTTAAAGATGCTATGTTTCTTTTCATCAGTAGTCTCCTCCCTAGGATAAAAAATCAAATTTTATATGCATAGCTAGAATTCCTTTGACTTATTTAAAACTGCTTTAAATTAATAGTAAACTTAAAATTAAACCCTAAAATTCTTCTCTGTCACTTTTCACTCACTTTGTCCTTCAGTGATTCAAGCAATTGTGTGGGAAGATAAAACAAATGCCTTTTCCACAGTACAGAGCATATGGCTTCATGAACAACAGATCTGTACAGATAGAAGTTTCACATTGATTTAGCTTTCACTGAACAATAAAAGTGTTCTTCAAGCTTTATATACACCATCAATTCTATTTGACTTATCACTGAGTAAAGCAACCATCTTGGTAAGTCTGGCTGCCAAAATAACACCAAAAAAGTGCATCCTTATTTTCCCCTGAACTGTCTTGCTCTAAAGAAAAACTAAGAAGAAAAACCCAAATTATATTTTAATTTGCACTTAATGACACATTTTGTTTGAGCAGATCATTACTCTTCGGTTTCACGGACTTCTAGAGATATCAAAGAGAACAAAAGAAAAAAGGAAATTTAAAAAACCCAACTCCACACAATTCATGGTGGGCTTCATACTTTTTCTATTGATGCTATTTCACTCTGCACAGCTATGTCATAGAAAAGGGACTGGAATGAGATGGTTCACGTGCCTGGGAAAGCTGTCTCAAACATTAAACTACTTTCCATGGCACAGAATACTCTGATATTTTTTAGAAGCTGAAACAGCATAAGATAAAGAGATGGAGATTTGAATCCAAAGCTCTAACACAATTCTTCAGTCATGTAGGCTACTTTCAAGACATTTTAAAATTTCAGAGTTGCTTGCTGCCTGAACGAGGAAGTAACTCCACAGGATACAATGCAATGGAAGAGGAAAATGCAAAAATCTGTTAAGAGCGATTTGCAACCATTTGCGAATATCTGAATGTAGTCAATTAAAAAATAAAAGCTTCAAAGTTTGACACTCTGTCCTGTTTTACAGTTTTTATACACAAATAAACATTCTATAGCATAAACACTGCAGCACCCTGTGACTTACTGCTTTGGAAAAACTAAGTTCTTTTCAGCTCCCTAGCTTGGTTTGTGAAACTTTGTGCAAGTCGCACATACACAAATGAGTTCAATTCACAGACAGCTGCACTTAAATTATTTTCCTGAATGTCTTCTACATTTCTTGCATCTCAAAAACATAGCTGGTTAGAATTTAAAAAAAAAAGAAAAAAAAAGGAAAAAAAATCCAAAATAATGAAATTAATTCCTTGAAATGTGTTGTAGAACTCAGACTGCCATAAAAGGCCCTTTCATACTTCAAAGAGTAACTTCAATAATCAAAACAAAACATTTGCAATTGCCAGTTATATGCAAAGAATGTAGCACTTTTAGGCTTGTGAAATTTATTTGGATGTCCTATAGTAGAGTTCATACGTATTTTTCAGTGTTATTCTTCCCCAAAGCTCCTCAGATTTGGACTCAGTCACAAGTATGTGTGGGTGGAAGAATACATCCATTTTGCTTACAAAGTAGCACTTGAACCACAGGCTGCAAAACTGCAAACTTTTATGTCAGCTAACAATGTCATGCAAAAGTGTGGAGCTGTTAGTGGTTTTCTTCTGGTCTTCTCTGACATCATAAACTTATTTCAAACACAGTTTTACACGCATACTTAAGTAAAAAGTGTCAGATCTTAACGTGGGTGTGCTTGGGTTTTCATAAGCTCACTCTTTTGATGGACACTGCAGTACATTACAATGACATGCTTTGAACTGTACAAAAGAAATGGTTTGGCAACATCCCCACAAACGTACTATTAAGGCCAGTTCCGTAAGCTTCTTGTAGTCTATTTACATTACAAAGTATGAGACAAATTCTGAATTATTTGGAAGCATGGGTTTGCTTAACTCCGAGTCCAAATAGCCTCATAATACTCAGTAGTTAAACACTTTCAATATCACCACAGTGCAATAAATAAGACAAGGAAAGTAAATTCAATTTTATCTAGCAAATAGTACCTCACTACCTGAAGAACTTGAAGAAAAATGTAATATTTAAAAAGCAATAGAATTGGTGAACACTAAAGTTCAAACACAGAAAAAGTGGTACTGACTGAAATACAAAGCTGGCCAATAAACTCTGATATTGGAACACTGAAAGTAAATAACAACTGAGGAAAAAAAAAAAATCACTAGTTTACATCTTACCACTTCGTACTCCTCACTGCCAAAAAGGTACATAGTTACTGCTTCACAGTCTGACACCAGTTGCCCGGAGCGCCCAGCCGCCTTAGGTCAGATCTTGCACCGCATCCTCAGCTGCCGTGCCCCTGCCGGGCAGGCTCCCCAGGCTGCTTTCCCACGCCTGGCCCGCTCCTGGGGCTCCGGGGCTCTCGGGCATGAACTCGGAGTCTGCTGCGAGGGCCGCGGGGCCGGCGGGATGGAAAACTGCGAAACTCCGCGGGCGCCAGCGGAGCCCCGCGCCCGTGCGGAGCCGTGCGGGGCGGGACAGAGGGACGGGATGGGGCGGGACACAGGGATGGGGCGGTGCGGGACACAGGGATGGGGTGGAGCGGGGCGGGCAGCGGGACGGGACGGGACTGGACAGCACGGGCTGAGGGCTGAGGCGATGCGTGTAGCGGGGGTGGCAGCGCCGCGTTCCGGCCCTGCCCCGCCTGGCGCGACGCCGCCCAAATTGTGTGCGGGGAAAGCGCGGCCGGGAGAGCGCGAGTGCGGCCCGGGAGCTGAGGCTGGGGAGGGAGGGCCCGGGAGCAGCGGCCGGGGCCGTGAGGGAGCGGCTGCCGGGGCCGTGAAGGGAGCGGCTGCCGGGGCCGGAGCCGTGAAGGGAGCAGCGTCCGGGGCCGTGAAGGAGCGGCTGTCGGGGCCGTGAAGGGAGCGGCTGCCGGGGCCGGGGCCGTGAAGGGAGCAGCGTCCGGGGCCGTGAAGGAGCGGCTGTCGGGGCCGGGGCCGGAGCGAGCCGGCAGCGCCGGGCGAACCGCGGGCAGCTCGGATCCATCGCACGGACCCCTGGCAGCTCTGATCGTGCTGCAGAAACCCATGCAGCTATCTCACTATCTGTGTCTTCTGGAAAACAAACAAACAAGCAAACAAACAGCTCAGAATAGCTTCATTGCTTCCTCGCACGGATTAGTCCCAGACTGCTCTGTAAACACGGTGTAACTCTATCTCTGTAGCACAATGCACTGAGGTAACTGAGAAGTTACTCCCGCTCCCTGCAGCGCACGGGAAGCGGATCCCGCACGCAATGCCTGACCGGGACAGAGGAATCCAAGGACCCGCCTGCTCCTGGCCAACTCTAGTCCAGGCAGAGCAGGCATGAAAGAGTAAAAGAGGCCAAAGAGCAGGACAAAGCACAACTAAAAGACTTCAGAGACTAATTCACCAACAGCGTTCCCAAACTAATATTAAAATGGGGCTAAAAAAATAAATCCCATTAAAGATGGTTCAGGAATACAGCATAAAGTAAACTAGGCACGCAGAAATATTGCTCTCCAGGAAAGGCTGATCTTTACAACTGAGGAAGAGGCCACCAGTCAGCATCCAGTAACAACCCCCATCAAAACTGCTTTCAAACAGCTCTATGAAACCCATCCCTTATCAGCTCAGTCCTCTCAATTCCTTACAGTTCATACTGCTGCTAGCACTATATCCTATAACCAGAATTATACATCAGCACTAAGAAAAAAATACAGAATAATAAATGTCTCAAGGAGGAAATGTGTGGGTGTGTGCTTGCCCATTGATATCTATAATCAAGTTAATATAATATACACAACATCTCATGACAAGATATAGCATTGAAAACCAGTTTGTGCTATTCAATTTCCTTCTCTTCCACAGAAGAGAACAAGACCTCTTTCCTAAGAAAAGCAACAAATGAAGCAGTTCGAATACATTGTAAATATCTTCCCTGTTCTTTCCCCAGCATCATCTCTGCTTATTTTAAATAGACCTTGTCTTGACTAACTCAGTTGCTTTGCATGAGTTAGGATATTCTCTCAATCTGTTTTCTCTGTCAAAACAGACCTTTAGTCCTCTGTTGACTGTATGTGATGTGACTCATGAGTCTGGATTTTTTTACATTCTTGTATGTATCCACAAGCAACGTTAAACCCAAGAAAATGGTTGGAAAAGGGAAAATTAGAAATTGGAAGACATTAATTTTATTTCCAACCATATGTTTACAGAATAACATTAGTTTAATCTGTCAGCTGAACTGGTCACTTTGCATTATATCAATTGCAAATTACGCTTCAAACAAACAACAAAATAATAGTGCCTTCCCAGAGCATAAATGAAACATACACCATTCCTGCATGGAGGCTAACAGGCATCAGACACCTCTACTGGGATGTAATAACCACTTGTCTAAGCTGGTTGCTCCAACTGATGCTGAATGAGTGTGGTCACACACACTTATTAGCCTTAATGTAATTGCCTAAGCTTTCCCGCACAGTGTTTTTAGTGTGAAACCACACCTGTCAATACTAAACAAAGCCAGTGTCATCACACATTACTTTGCTTGTCTGATACAGCTCTTGTAAGCAATTGAAATTTGGGTGCTGTAGCTTGACTGCTTCTTTTTGGATATGGCTCTCACAACTAATCTGGGGAGGAAAAAAAAAAAGAAAAAAAAAAGAGGAACGTTACAAGTACTCCTAACACCAAAAATAGGGAAAACATATTGCTTTCTATGTATTAAAATTATGATTTTTTAAAAATCATTTCATCAGTTCCTGTACTTTGGGAATTAATAAGAAATCAGGGAGGATTACAGTTCACATATACTCAACAGAGACTTAGGGCATTATTCAGGCTGTCACCATAAGTGACTTTCATGTCACAAGTAATTCTCACTACAGACAGCACAAGCAGCCAGAGTCTGGCAGCTTGGACAGTAAATAAGCTGAATTGCTCATTGCTCTCTTGAATTGAAGCATCATGACAGATATCAAAGTCTGTCTCAGTGCTCCACAAAGCAAATTTGCATATAGCTTTTATGCTTCAAGAATTAAAAGTCTGCAAAAATGCCACCCCTGTTGAGGGTGTTTAAACTTAGCAAAGCAGTGCTGGATGACCTGTGCTCCTCTCCCAGCTAAGTGACAGTACAGGGTTTTTGCTGCACATTGTTCCCCCGGTAGTTTAGTGTGGCAAGGGATTGGCCAGCAGAGGGTGGACAGCATCTCACCAGTGCTGACCCTTGGAGACAGAATTCCATGATCCACACAGAAAGAGTGAGCAAAGAAGTAAAGGAGATGGAGGAGTGCAAGGAGGGTGTGGAGAGGGATAGAGAGGTTGGAAAAAGGAATCTGTGAACAATGGGGCTGGAGAGGTGGTGGGACAGGAAAAGCAGAAAACCGGAGTGCAGAACGAAGACGGATGAAAGCAGTGTGACCCACAGGGAGAAGAATCTAGAAGTCAGGCCAGATGGCAGGAACTAAGGTTATGCAAGAAAAATGTTCATGGTAGGCAGGGAGCACAACAGGATTTGAAAAGGCCTTCACAGAGACAGCTGGCTACCTGACTAGCCTAAAGCTAGGAGTGAAACGGTGTGGACAAGGGCAGAAATGCTGAGATGGGATGCCTGAGCAGAACTGGCTGATCAAGCAAACATAGGCCATTGGAAAACCTGTAAGTTGGGGATGTCAGCAAGAGACAAAGTTGCTCTCTTTTGGGATAGAATGGAACTGGGATGAAGGCAGAAAGTGTCAAAAGCACAGAAATAGGTCTAAAAATAGGGTGAAATTGCTCCTCTCCCCAACTGGCACTTTCAAGCACTACGTGTTCTTGCAGGTATGTGACATAGAGCTACACCAACGTGACTTGACGAAGACTGGGCCTTAAAAACCAGCATTCAGACTAAAGAAAAATAAAATGCTGTGACTGTGAGAGTCAAGACTACAGTCTGAAATGATGAAGTAAATCACAAAGATAAAGTAAATCACTTACTCAATGTATACGAGCACTTTTAAAGTAGCTCTTGCTCATCTGTGGAAGCCAAGACAGAAATAGCAATATTAATATGTGATAACAGAGGCGAACAGGCACAAACACAGGTGTATAAATATGTGTGGACTTTGTTTTCCCTGATTGCTTCCCTCAATTTTTTCCTTTCATAAAAATCTATTAAGGTATAATATCTGATGGAAGGGGAGTAAAGAAGACAGAGCCAGATCCTTCTCAGTGACTCCTAATGAAAAGGCAAAAAGCAATGAGTATTGATTGAAATACCGGAAAATACATTTGGACATTGAGAAATTTTTTTGGCATGATAAAGTTTGTTTGGTTGTATTTTTTTATTTTACTGTGAGAGTGAGAGAGCCCTGGCATAGACTGCCTAGCAAGGTTATGGAGTCTCAATCCTTAGAGACAGTCAAAAGCAATCTGAACATGCTTAACATGAGGGTTACCAGCTCTAGGTGGCCTTGCTCTGAGCAGGTAACTGGAATAGCTCCAGAGGTTCCTTTTTACCTCAACCACTCTCTGAAATTAAAAATTATCTAATTCACATTGATATTTTATGGATTCCATCTCTCCATTTTAATTCTCAAGGATTAAACGTAATGACTTTTCAGATTGTCAAACAGAATAGCATTTAACTCTGGTATTTAAACCCTGACCCATGTCTTTTAAGCATAGCTATGAACTGTCTACACTATAAATAACTTTGTATATCATAGTACTTCAACACAGTGCCTTTGGGAAAACAAACAGAAAAAAATGCTGACATGGTTGTCAAGGTTAATAGACTAAACAGACCTTTCTTGATAAACAAGAATCTTTCAGCTTGTATCCAACAGTAACAACATTTTTTTCCTTCGGTAACTCTAATGGAAAGCAATTGACTCTCTCTTACCTAATTCACATTCAAATTCAAATCCCAGAGAAGAATGTCAACAGCTTGTAACTTCTTTACACAGCTAGCAACAAGAATTGTTTCTTGTAAATGTGAATGTTTCATTTTAAGGGAACTTTTGGCAAAAAAACTCTGAATAAGCTATTCCCTCTGACATATGGCATAAAAGAGCAAGAGCTATTTCACTTTAATTACCCTGCATCCTAAGCATCCCATCCCATCTCATCTCATCCCATCCCATCTCATATCCCCATCCCATCCCATCCCACACCAGCACAGAATAATTTCTTAATGAATTTATTTATATGTGAAAATTATGATTAGCAATTTTTTTTTTCTATGAATTTTAGCTCTCCCATTGATTCTCACCCATTGGGGTCACTCTAAGTGTGTGCAACACACTTCCAGCAGCATAAACTTAAATTTTCAGGAGTGCTACTGCCCTGAAAGAGCAATAGCATGGATCTGAAGCCCAGGCTGCCTTGTTCCTCTGGACATCAGCACATTTAGAAGAATGCATCTTTTCCAGTTCTTCTCATTGCCACTGTAACTCTCTGAATGCTGTGTGATGGTAATTGTGGTGTCTCAGCAGTTAAGAACAACTGAAATAGGACTCCATATTATAAGAAGCATCCAAGTGTTTAATGAAAATGATAGGACTGCCTCAGCAAGGAAGACTGAGAGCATGTCAACCCAGAGGAGTTAAAAGCTTGCTCATAGCACCACATTGCTCAGGCACTTTCACAACAGGTTAATTAATTCAGTTGCGGTTTCCTAGACTTGTGCTAAACACCCCAATTTGTGTGCTGTGGGTAGGCAAGGAGGGGGATGGCAGCACCAGGACACAATTTGGACCACTTCCTTCTCTTGATGATACCTTCCTTTCTTTTAAAAGCATCTCTCAAATGAAATAGCATGGTTTGGGGCAAGTTAAAGGCTTTGTTTGTTTGTTTGTTTAATTTTTGTATCAGCAGAAGTGATGGGTAGCATCTCTGAACAAGGCGCAGATTCCAAATTATCAAGATATACTGCATTCATTTCCAGAAGATTTTGTATTTCTTTTCTGAATGTATCCATTTTGCATCCAACCATAAAATAAAAATCCATCTCCTTCCATAAAATTCCATGCACCACGTAGGATGCTTGTCATTCTCCTTTACAGATGGTATACATCTGAAAGAGGGTTGTTAAGTAAAATTTTATTCCATGAGATTTAGTTTAGGTATATAATAAATCAGTGTCAACTAATTCAAGATGTAACAATGAAACACTTCCTTAAGATTAATGTCACATCTTAAATCTCAAAACCAAGCTTCAAATGAAAGAATAATAAAATAAAATCTATAAGTATGCCCATGGAAGTACTGGAATGCTATATAAATTTTATTTTTAAACATTAAATCTGCTTATCATTTGCAGATTGTTATTGGTTATTATGGTTACCATTCTCTAACACAATCCAATCTGCCTGCACTTTTCTATTTCGGGATACAACAGAGATAACGTTAACAGCAGACTTAACTTCTCAGCTTGCAAACATACATACATTAGGGGCACATGCTATCTCCTGCTGCACTGAAAGATAACGTGAGTATGTTCTCACAGTGCCACAGAAATAACCAACTGCTGTTCTCCCTGCAGTCAGATGTTAAAACATCTAATCCAACTTGCAATGAGTGTCAGGAACACAGCATGTTTGAAAACAATTGTATTACAGATATATAATACAAATACCTGTTGTATTATGAATCCTCTGCATCACTGGGATATTGCAGATAGGCTATAAAGTTGGAAAATCTGCCCATAGGTGATTGCTCCTATGTGTGGGCAAGACTTCTTATTTTTATTTTTCACATGTGATGTAGAGTCATGTGGAACATTGTCTTCTTAAAGCCTTAATGTAGTGAAACACAGAGAACCAGGAGAGAGACAGAAAGAACAATTCTAGTGCTCAACATGTTGTTGCTGGTCTAGGACGGTCACAGAAGTCACCTGCAGCTGAATGTGCTGTCAAACACTTCTGAAACAGCAGTAAATTGTGTCACAGTTTTAGGTGGCTGGAATTAAAAATTAATTCAACAACCATATTTTAAAAAAGTAATACTCTGAGTATTAAAAACAGACAATGTTGGCTTTGCTATATATATTAATTGCAGAAAGGGAGATTAATATACTTTTGAGTACAAGAATATTTGAGCAAAAGAAACAACATGCACAGAGAACACATAGTATCTTAAAGTAGAATATATAAAACTTACACAACGCTGTAGAAACAGCTTGTGCTGCCTTTTTTTCCTTAAAGAATACAGCTTTCCACTGAAAGGTTATTACTTTAGAGTGTTACCTGTACACTAATGCAACATTAAACAAACGGATTTTTTAATCTCAGTGAAAGGCTTTCACCTCTTCCCCCCAGCACTTGTCTGCCTCTGGGGGCACTGAAATGTATCAAGTGCCGTGGGCAGCTCCATCATGGCCAGATGCTGAGTGCCCAGAGCTGGAGGTTGAGGAATAACTTTGGCTTGTAGCTGTGCACAGGAGCTACCCCAGACTAGTAGGAATATTACCCTCTGGCCACATCCACATCCTGAAAACTGTGGTCCACTTACAGGTTATCCTCTGGGACAACTGCTGTGCAATTCCATACTCAGGACATTAACTTAGTAACTGTTAGCTCACAGAGCAGATATCTAAACACCTGTGCCTTTAAAATGGTTTTGGCTTTTAAAATGTCCAGCCATATCTCAAAATCACATGTATAGAAATGCTTGTAAAACTTATGCTGTTGATACCTCCAGATTCTGTTCTCATTTCAGAAAATAAAATGCATCTAATCAGGAGAGCCACAAAATCAGGCCATAGGAGTAATTTTAGTTCACTCTGCCTTTGTTTATGCATTTTTGGCACAAGTCATCACTCCACAATTCTATCAATTTAAATTATTGATTATCACCAAACATTGTGGTTTCTTTGCCCTTATCACTTCTCCAAATCTCAGTTCCCATTACTCATTTTTACTGTTTTTGAAACCTCTAATATTTCTGATGGTCACAGTTTTGCAATTCTAAAATCTGGATTAATTATATTTAATATTTGTAGACTACCTTGTGCAATTTAATAAGCTCTAGTGAAAGAAGTTCTGGTGAAATGTGAAGGGGAAAATTTGTCTCTGTAGAAAGGACTAGATATCTCTTGGGACCCACTTCAGAGCTCAAAATAGGAATTAAGTGTAATTTAGGCAGCATATGTGCTGCTGTAATGGCTCTCTTACCTATGAGACTGGGTGTCACCCTGGCACAACAGAAATGTACTTCAGTTTAATGAGCAGGGAGCCAGATGTGTAACCCTGGCTAGGAACTCGCAGTGTGTTGCAGTGAAAACACGGCCAGAGGAGCCAGCATCTCAGCTAAGCAGAGACAGCAGTTTGCAACGCAGGGGATTAAATGATTGCGGAAAGTTCCTCCTTACAGAGAATTAATACAATGTGTTACAACAACATGCTCAGAACTGCCCTGATGAGATGCCTCATGAAGGTAAGGTACTTTCAGGCAATCTTCCTTGTCCACTTAAATTAACAAGATCTTGTTAACAGAGAGTAAGAAGGTGAATACTTGGCACAGAATAAGAAAGTGCAAACCTTCTTCTACATTAAATGACATTTTTTCTTCAGTTATAATCTAGCTATAACTGTAGAATGTACAAATGTGACTTTCAATTGCTTTTTTCTGTACTGCACGTATTCTTCCCCTCCCTCTTGCCACAATTCCTGATCAGTGTTCATAAAAAGAATGCTCTGAACAGCCTGGTACCCCCATGCTGACAGCACTGAAGGTTCGTCCATCCAAGCAGAGAGCATATCTCAAACTGCATTTCTGTGTGGGGCTCTCCTTCTCTGTCCCAAACTGCAGACTCTCATACTCCAAGAAAGGTATTCAGCCATGTTCTACACCCTGACTAGTGTTTTAAAGGTGAACCAGTTCCTGTATTTCAGAAGTCATCCCCCACTGCCTTTTATAGATTCAAATCTATGATATTAAGGTGCCATGGATGAGGATTTCTGAAGTCACTGAGAAACTCCTCCTGACTACAAAAATTTTGCTAGACATTTGATTTAACATGTGGGGAAAAGGTCAATAATATAAGAATTCTAATAAAATCCGTAATTGTTGATCTTAATACGGTAGTAACCTATAAAAAGACAGTATTTTGAATTCCAAGATGCAAGAATTTCTCCTCTCCTAATTTCATAAAACTGAACCTAAATTGTACATTGTGTTGTCCTTGATATGAACAATAATCAATTTACACTGAATCAGCATCAATGCAGAAAGTTTCATTTAAAATTTAAGAAGGAAATTATTCTCTCAAGTAGTTCAGATCTGACACCTTAAACTTCTCCTAAAATGAAATACTTCTGCCATTACAAGGCTGGTTGCTTTGTTTATGTCTACACAAGTTCTAGTGAAGCTGGGAGATCCATATGAAATCAAAGCGATAGAACCTGATCACATCTTTGTGACTGAAAACATTCAGCCTGAAAATACCATGATGTCCTAGGAACTCACTGATTTACTCTGAATTTTTCAGGAAGTGCTTAGTTTGAAAACACCTTTTCCAGCATTCCCCAGCATCAGCTATTCAAACTATTACGTAACCAAGCATTAACCTGTTTCTTACACACCAAAGTGACCTTGTTTCCAAGACACACTGGAAATATTCATGAAAAGCAGTATTTTAAAACTTCAAAAATTACTTTTCTCATACTCTCTCTATGTATTAATTTGAAAGTTTATAGAGAGCAAATATTGAAGAGATGACTCTTTCAAATAATACTATAGTTTAAAAATACTTGTTTCATTGTTAGCTCATAGAAACGACTATATCATTTCACAAGAACAAAAAAGTATATGCAAATGTGACACAAAGAAAACCAACCAGAACCTTTCAAATAAGTATCAGTCACTTAATGTTTCTTTAAAAATAGGCAAAATCATAGAATCATAGAATATTTTGCGTGGGAAGGGACTTCCAAAGGTCTTTTAGTCCCAATTGTAAGGCTTTTTATCAGAGAGGAAACTATAAAGCTCAGGCATATTTTGGTCACAGACATTTCCAAGGAAACTCTATCCTGTTGAAGTGAGCTGCTGAACTGTGTACTTGGGCATTGCACAGAAATGATAATACATACTCGACTGGGGACTTTGTCAAACTGAGAAGACACCAAGACAATTCCTGTGTCTGTAAGCCAGTCTTTCTACAGGCATCCTTTGATCAGCACGAGCATATAAAAGTGAAATTTAGCTTTTATATCCAGCAGACCTTTAAAATTTTATTTTCTTCTGATACTAATATTCTACCAATATAATTAAGTAGCTAGCTAGTAATTTTTAAGTGATGAATATTATAATTCATCAACCTGAAAGTATCCTTTCAGCAGCCTCAAAACATTCAGAAAAAAAAATAGATGTTTATATCCAGTAAAATACTGCAAAATGCAATGTATCATTGATGAGCTGAAGAAAAAAAGTTGTTTAGTGACAGCAGAAGTAATGAAGCTTGGGTTCCCACACACACCTCCACAATACTTTCAGCTCTCTCCCATTTTCCCTACACACCACATGCTCTGTACCCTCAGCTCCCCTCCCCTCCCTGAACTTCTCTTCCCTTTCCATGAGCTGAACAGGAGAGAGCATTTTTTGCTCTGTTGCAGAGTTAAAGTTGTGCTCCTCAGCTGGACTGATGCTGCCTTCCAGATGCCAGAGGAGGCCAGAAAGTGCTCTACATCTCCCACATTGGCCCCTCCAGCCCCCAACAAGTTCTGCTTTAATCACTCAGTGCTTCTGAGACCTCTGCAAGGCAGGTTTAAATCGGCCCCTGAAGTTCCTGAGAAGCACAACTAACAGATGGAAAGTGGGATTGCATAAATCTTGTCTTAGGAACTAAACCTAAGAAATCAGAGCTGTTATACAAAGACTGTCCATACGCTTTAATACTCAGCAGCTTGTTTAAATATAAGCTGATGCCATGAGCAGCAATGTAAACATTTCTTCTGTCAGAAAATTTTCAAATCATGATTGTCACAGAGCACTGGTTGCAGTTATTAAGCAGTTATGAGTCCAGTATAAACCACAGGCTTTTGTGTGATGTACACGCAGCACCTGTGGCACAAATAAATTTGTAAAGAAATACTGCACTTAAAACAAAGGCCTTTAGGGATCAGTGATTACAGTGTTGCAAACATTTATAAAAACATATGCAATTAGACAACCTAGATTCAAAATTCTGACATCTTCGGCATTTTAGCCCATAGCAAAAAATAAATTAAGATATATATATAAAAATAAAGCATCCCAGTGGTTTAATAGCCTATAAAATGGATATCTGAATGCAATTAGAGTCTCAAAGCACTTTAGCTCCTGTCCTTTTTCACCCTTTTTTTTTTTTTTTTTTTTTTTAATTGCAGCTCCACACCAGGGATCCTGGGAAGCAAATAGCAGAATTTATCCGTTCAAGTTTATGAATTCTTAGGCTTGTTCACTGTTTTGAAAACTGAATAAAAAATATTAGCAGCAAATATATTTCACTGATACTAAAAATATGAATTCAGGTAAATTTGGGTAAATTGGAAAAAGGCAGGGTGCCACTTCGCTGCATAGAGGATAAGGTATGGATAAAATGTCCTTCCTTACACTTTCTGACATTTACTGAAGTTTCCATATTTCAGAATTTCTATGTTACAATGACTGTTGATGGTGAAAACCTATCAGTGGTTATGGTGTAAGTAATCTTCTATTTAATCCTACTATAACGTTTTAATTAACTTGAACACGTCAGGGGTCAGCATGTTCCAAGGGACATTCTATTACTTGGAAATTTAGAAAAACGTACCCATAATGCAGTTAACTGAATTTCTGGTCAATTATACAATTTGAATCTACTTTTGATGCAACACCTGCCATTCAAAGACTATCATCAATAATAATCTTACTTAATTATTCATGCCAACAATATGAAAGTTCTCTTCTTTAATCTTCCCAATTACTTTCCTCCTAGATATTTAAACAATTTGTTTTTGCAAGTAGATAATGTCTGAGGACTAGTACTGCTAAAAAAATTTGCAAGCACAACTTCCTGTAAAATGTTTCTGAACAAGAAGTGACTACAGCCAAAATTCACATTAGCAAAGCAAAATAGCCTTCCCCTCATGGCATATGTGGAGACTAGAATAAAAATGAGGAAACAGGAACAGAATAGTCATCAACTATCATGTTGAATGAAGGGTTGATCAAATACTGAGGGATCCGCGTACATGGCTGAATCCCTTTTACTCCTTTCCATCTGTGTTTCACTTCAGCTATCCTGCTTCTTTGCTGCTCCTGTTTACAAGCACCATTCCCTGTGATTCCCTTACCCTGTCAAGTCATAACTTCTTCCTCTGTCTAACAGGACAGAATAGAATTTGAACTTCTTCATGATGTGATATGAGGGAAAAGCTTCCTTTAACTCTATAGACTAGATAAACACAGCTTCTCCTTAATGACATTATTTGGCAACCAGCAGATAGAAAGATGAAAACACTGTAAGGGAACATGTACATTAGTTGTGCTAAGTTTCAACATCAGATTGGTTCTCTTGAGCAAAACAGTATTTTCCAATTTGATTTTGTTTTTCATTGTAAAACAATTTTTTCCCACCAAAAAATCTATGTTCTGACTTCTCCCCACCTATAATTATATTGGGATTTCAGAGAATCCCAACACATACTGTTTACCAGAACTCTTAATAATTGCTTGAATATAAATTAAAACATAAAGGCTTAAGCTTTTTACTATATTAATTAGATAAGAAGAGACTGAAGTCAGCTTTAGCTATGCTTAAACTCGATGATTGTAAGGGTCTTTTCCAAGCCGAATGGTTCTGTGATTCTATTAGTAGCTGATTTCTACTATTCTGAACATCAATGCTGAAAATAATTCCAGTGGAATTGTATACCGCATTTGCACCTTTTCCTGCTTCATGGCACACTTCCTGTAAGACCCACTCTTGTGTTACTTCCCCCACAAACATAAGAGCATAGTCTAATTGGAGTAAAAAGTTGTTTATAAAGACAAGTTGTCTGTAAGAGGAGAACAGAATGGATATTAGCAATAACTAATCAGTTTCCTATGTGGAGATCCCTAAATAACCCAGGAATAGCAATGATCCAAATCTCATATCCTTCTAGAAAAAAACTTGTGGAGCAGCTGTTACACAAGACAATGCCTCTGACTTCTCTCAGAAAAACTCTGAAAAGCTACTGTCATGCTTAAGGTAGTTCTTTTACTGCAATTTTATTCAAATATCTCATAAATGTTATAGAAAGAAGCAAGCTTAAGCCAAGCATTCAGCTTAAATCTATGTTTATGTTAATTTTATTTTAATCCCCATCCTTTATTTTGTACAGTGTAAAAAGAAAAAGCACATCCATTAGAACTTTAAAAATTATATTTATAATTTATTTAAATTATATTCTACAGCACAGCTGTAGTGGGATGTCTGCCACTAAAGCTCCCTTGCCCCAGGATACACATACCTGGTCAAATGCTGCCAAACTAAGATTTATGAATGTGTTACAACCTAACCCAAACAAAAATAATAGAGAGTACAATGTGTCTGTAGAGAGAATGTACTTCAAGCTATTGCCAGCAGAGAGTCCCATTGCTTTCATATTGAGAAGAAAACAATTTAGCACAATCCCCAAAATCACGTAGCAAACAGCAAACCACTTTTAACTACTTTAATAGGGCCAGAGACAGAAGCCCTCAGCAGCAGCCACCTGCAAGGGCTTTCCCTCCCCCTCAACTAGTTCTTTCACAGTTTTTCAAAACTGTAAGTCAAGTTAGTATGTTTCCAAAAAGGAAGCTCAAAAGTATGGTTTGGACTTCCACAAAAAGGCTGGCACATTTCTCAACAACATTTCAGCTTGGCTAAATGAGAACAAAGTGAAACAGTTTAACTGTAATTAAATTAACTTGTAAGCCAGCCTCTACATCACATTGTAAAATTAAAGGGCTCTCGAGCATCTGGCCTGCACTCTACTACATATGCTTACCCCAGGAGCAATGTGCTTAGTTTGAGGAGACATCAGGCGTCTGTCAAGCATGTCAGCCTCACTCCAAGCAAGCCAGCCCTTCCAGCAGCAGCAACACTTCTTACGGGAGCAAAGCCTCCGACGCAAAGCAGCGCTCCAGCGAGAACTTCAGCCAGTCAACCCACATTGACCATTACTGCAAACACTTCTAAGGCCTGGTTTAAAGGGCCCAGCTTCAGTCTGTACAGAGCAAGACTGTTTGGTGGCCGCTCCTCTCAGCTGTTGATCTGATTCAGCCCCTACGTTAGGGACAGCTCAGCACAGAGCCTGTCACCATCAATTACCAAGGAGGAGTGGGAGGGCTCCGTGCTCATGGTGACGCCAGCTGCTGTAAGGGTGAAGCCTGCACACTTGCTGGGGTAACATCACACTTTATTCCTCTCAGGTGTATGGCTTGCAACATGCATGGCCCCCTGGTAACACACAACTG
>PYHW01009744.1:1680251-1711991 GCA_013186435.1 Turdus rufiventris | reverse complement strand
CACCAGAAACATTTTCCTGAAATTTCAAGCTGTAAATATCAATTTAAGTTGGAAATTTTCTGTGTAAATGGAAAATTCTGCTGGATTATATTTAAGGTAGAAGACCTATTATGGTAAAAGATACATATAAATGAGCCTTAATCATGATTTTTATATAAACTATTATCTTATCATCCTCACTACACATTTCATCATGGCAATACTTCTATATATTTGCCAGTCTACTGAAATCATCAGGAAAACTTACATGCAAAATATTATTGGTCTTAATGAGTTTAAGAATTTGCAAGATTAAGGTCAACTGGCTTAAAATAAGAGCAGAGGTTAGAAGTAATTAAGGACGAAAGGTACATGTTTGCATTGGCCTGAAGCTTCTGGAGTGGTAAAGAGGAGAAAGGAGCAGGCAGCAACAGGCAAGGAATGGTACAGAGAAAGAGCTCCAGAGAAGCCACTTTCCCCCTCTGTTACCACGGAGATAATGAATATCAAGGCACTGATTCCTCAGAGCAGCAATAAGCACAAACATTGTTTTGGCTCCAGCTGCTCAATGAGCCAGGCAATCTTCTCCTCTGCCTATGCCGCAGGACTGGTCTTCAATAGGCATGCAAGGCAAGCAAAACCCCACAAAGTCCAGCCTCTGGTCCACAACAGCTGAAAACATTGTCTATTTTCAAAGGCTAAATTTGTAATACAGACATCGTGTGTAGACTCTGTAAAGTCAATTGTACTTGGAGAGGGAAGGGCAGACCCACATGTCTCACAAGTATCAAAACAGGTTTTTTTCCATTTAAACAAGGACCTCAGACTGACTTCCATGTTTATTAACTGGTCCTACACATTTTTTCACACTGACACAATTAAAGTGTTCCAAGATTGACTGATATAAAGTTATCCTCTTAAAATGTAATTTCCTATTTATATTATCTGCATACCATATTGTTAAAAATTCTCTCTCCCTGAAACAAGAAGTGACCTTTGGTTAATACCTAATCAGGTGTCTGCTTGTTTGCAGAGTTTTCTATTATTTTTATTTTTTTTTAAGAGGACTATGGGAATGCAGCATTCTTAATATTTTACCACTGTTTCAGAATTCAGAATTCATGTTAGGTACATTTTGGATGCCAAAAAATAATTAAATACATAGAAACTTTGCCCCTATTTCTCATGAAATAGACATTTATATTTACCTGAAATAGACTGAGCAAAGAAAAATACACAGAACACTGACAACCTCTTGCACAATTTATTTTGACTTCCGTGAGGCACTTCTAGGATGGGTATTAAAATCAAAATGTTGAAACAACTACTGGTTTCCAAGGAAGCAAACAGCAAACTCCAACAAATATTATTTTAGAAGGCTGTGAGAAGTATAGCAATTTCTGATGTAATACTGTATTAATAATGTTGGGGGGGTTAACATTAAAATTACTGAGCTAGCTTTTTAGCAAACTTATTATCCTTAAAAATTTTAATACATGCTGTGGGACACAAATACCTTGAGGCAAATCAGAACTACTTTGAAGAATACACAATCACAGTCCCAGCTGGAATATTGCAATTAGGACAGAGCAGCTCTCATTCCAGAGGTTTATTTTCTGCCCTTCAGCAGATTTTACAGAATACTGAAACTAAGCTTGCAAGACCACGCTGTCATCATGGCAAATTTTGGTATCGTAATATTGAAACAAAAGAACTCTAGTAAAAAACACAGTAATGAGGTAATTTAAAATGTAGAGACAGCAATAGAAAAATTTGTGTGCACCAATCTTAGTTTCTACAGCTCCCTAAATCTTTCAGTCATATAATAGAAACACCTCCTTTTATTCCTTTTTTTTTTTTTTTAAACTTCTGAGCAGCAAACAGTACGGAACCAGTATGCAGTAAGTGCTAGACGACTTCCACCCTTTCTTTGCCCAAAAGAGTGAATCATCGCTTAAGAAGTGTCAGATTTGTTAAAAAGTATCTGCTACGTAACCTGACAAATTAGGCGCCTTAGAACAAAGACTTTCAACCCTCTACAGAAAAACAAATCTTTACTAAGAGAACAGGAACACAATTAATTCAGAGATTACTATTCTAATTCATTCTTTAATCCTGTATAGTTCTAATGGAGAAGTAGCCTTTAAATCTTAATACTCTAGATTTACACAGTGATTTCATCATAAATCTCAATTAATTTTAAGCACAACTTTATAAAATTTTATTATGTTTGGACTATAAATGTCATTAAGCACAGGAGAAAGTCAAAGTACTGATTAACTAAATAGCAACATACTAATAGAAGCTTGCTTGTAAATGTTTAAGCTCCTTTGGTTTTGACTTTTTGTGTAACAAAGCAAAATGGATACTAGTCTATAAAACTTCTTGTTGATAAACCAGATCAAAAATATATTGTTAAGAGATCACACAGTCAGCAACTCAGAATTGGTAAAACCTTAAGACATATGAGTAATTTTTCTCATCATCAGGTTATTGTGCATCAGCTGATCCATATGTGGACATGTGGGCATGTTTAGCATATGACAAAAAAATTAAGGCAATTTATTGTAATTCTGTCTCATTATGAATTATGTTATCTGACATTTGCTGATGAGTATATGCATGAACATGGCAACTCATAAATTTGAATATCTAAGTCTAATACATATATATATACTGGAAGATTTTTCACTATCGCCTTCCTATTTTAAAGGCAGGTAATGCAATTGTTTTTCTTCAGTTACTTCAGATATCACATTTTCTTTTATTCTGTTATCAAGTATCTCATCAGTCTTACATGAGTTCTCGAAATATAACTGCATGTTTCTGAGTTGCCTCCGTTGGCCCTTTAGGTATTCAAGCATACAAGAGCTCAGGTTGAGTTAACTACAACCTAAGATGTTCCCTTTTCCTATGTAAAGATGAGTATTTATCCTTTGCCATTTCTATAAGTGATGCATATTATCAGCTCTTCTCACTGGGCAAGAATCAGCTTTAGAAGAGTTTTCTTTCACCTTTTAGATGACCCAAAGTCTTTCCAAAAGATACCAAAGTATTAAAATCTCTCATTTATTTATCACAAGACAGCAGAACACTGTATATATCCATGTGAAGTTGATATATATGAATTTTGATATATATAAATCTAGATCAACAAAATCTAGAACTTTTTATTGAGAAGGGAGATAAAAAATTAGTCAAAGCTCACACAGAGACAACAATTCATAAGCAAACAGACCAGACTCAGACTTTTAAATTGTTCCAACAGCTTGTCAACAGAAAACACACAAACCCTCCCAAGCCCTGTCAGCAGGAGAGCACTCCGCTCCCCAGCACATATCAAAGTTCACAAAGGTATCTCAGGTTCATCCTTTCCCTCTCTCACCTCTACCAAAGGGCAGTCTGCTCGCTCTTGTGCATGCTGGCTAACACATCACGTCTCAGGTGAGATGCTGGGACAGCAGCTAGGTGATACTTCTAGTCAAAGACAGAAAACACCCAGCACCACGGGGGCTGAGCTTTAGGACCTTCCCTGATCACTTTCCCAGTGTACTCTGCCCAGTTTGAGTAAAGGACACAAACCGGGTCTCCTGCCTCAGTACTGGATTTAATGTCAATCTCTTGTTTTCCTTTTCGTGACCAATGAAAAGTACTGTTTTCTGTAAGTGGGAGAGGGCTGCAGATGAAAAAAATTGTCACAAAAAAAGGAAGAAAATTCTTCAAGCCCTAAATACTGTTAAATAGGTTTTAAGATTTGAAAGAGGTGAGTACAAAGCCAGCAGAATTACTGGTTATAACAGACAGGGAAGTTGGGTGAGAGTTTTTTAATAAGGATAATCTGACTTGGTTAGCTATCTACTGGAACAAAAAAATTCACAGCTGTGTTTTACAGCTGAAAAGCACAACACAAGCACCTGGGTTACCAAGAACTACCTTGATTTTCCTCACTTTTGACCAGCTAACTTGAAGAAACTGTCTTCCAAATTGCTGCTCCTGAGACCATCAGATACATCTGAGAGTGGATTATTGCAGCTTTGAGTCTGTTGGTCTTCTTGAGTTCAAGTACACACTGCTTTGCAAAAATAAGTTTAGTAGAAAATGAGGGATCCAAGCAGTCTAAATACACTCCTGTTTTCTCATGACACTTACTGCAAGGTTCACCAAGTATGAGCAGAACACAACAGCACTTCACAGTTAAATGTTGGTTAAACAAACAGGGTTCACAGAGTATCTACAGTTTGATTTTAGTTTCTTCAGAGAAGGAGCTTCAGCACTAGATAAAATTTTAAGATGGCACTGAGAGATGTGTTGGGAAATTTACAGGAATCTGAGTGCAGCACATAAAACGCAAACATCACAGCTAAACTGAAGCAAAACTGCAGGTTTAGATAAATTCACACTACTGATAGGAGCAGAATTCTTGCTCCTCTCCTGTCCCCATCTCTGTACCCCTAGCAGGTGCCTCCTTCCCCTCTACCATCCCAGCACTTGTCAGACCCTTCCAGGAGGACAGTGACATACCTGACTTAGTCAGAAAATACTTTTTGTTTTGTGGAGGTTTATTCTAGTCATTAAGATGAAATGGATAAAAGAAAACAAAAGCAGGGGAATGGATGCTGGTAGTGATGGGGCAATTCCATCACTGCAAAGCCTTACAAAATAACCTACCAAGGGTGTAAATCCCTTTGTGAGTTTAATTTCTATTTTGCAATGTATAGCAATAGCTATGCAACGTAAATCTGTATCCATTTTAAAGCAGAAAAGAGATAAACTTCAAAAGCATCTCACCTTAAAAATATTAATAATTAACCACTCCCACACAATAACTTAAGCAAACAGAAAAAATGACGGCTTTGAAGATACATATGGTTGAGCTTAACATTTAAATGAAGGGGTTTTTCTGTTCACATTTTCCCCCACTAAAACACAAATTTAACTCCATCCACAGTAAATAAGGCACACCCCTCCATTCTTATATTTTGATTTTAGACTTATAATAGCTACAGACAATGTTAGCTTACTGCAATCTCCTTTGATGTTAATTCTTCTGAAAATATTCTTATTGGCATGATCTGAAGCCCACAAGGCTCTCTTTAGTTGGCTTTAGATTAGGCCCTTACATAACTGCAACATCTGGGCCCCATTTCAACTATGCAAATTCCAGCAGACACAATTTCTGTGTGTATAAATTAGTTTTTGTTTAACAGACACCTGCAATTTGGAACAGCTAATGCACATTCTCCAAGAAAATAATGAAATAAATACTGCAATTTTGTATGACATACACCTCCAATGTATTCTGGTGTGGGTTTTTCGGGAAATTTTAAATTTGAGTGTTTTGGAAATTAATATCCATATCTTCACAGAGGATAAAAAGCACAGCAGACCAGTATTGCCACAGCTGGAACTACTGGAAGGTAGAAGACCCAGGGTCAGTACTCTTCTCCTACATTATTTTTATGCAAAGTATTAAAGTATTACATTCATTGTGTAAATTCCAGATTGATCTGTGATCTTACTGAGGAGCCAGAAAAGCAATCTAATATTAAAGCACAAGAGACACACTGCAGAGCCCACACGAAGCAATTGTTAATATGTGAGTGAATGCATATTTGTCTGTGTGCAACTCCTCAGTGAAGTTTGGAAGGGACTGCTATCAAATAGTAAATTTGATAGCACATACCAGCCCATTAAGCTACAGGTAATGCAGAAGTATGATGAACTGTTATAATCTGCCTTCTCCTGAAGCATAATTTTCCTACAGTTATGAACAATTACAAATTCTTGGTTTTTTTTCTACTGACAATAAAAAACATCACACAAGGATATCTATAGCCATCCTTGTAAATGCACAAACAATAAAATGTTAGCAGGATTATCACTAGATCATTGCAAAGAATTCATTTTTATTACTATAGAAAAAAATCTTACTGAAATAAGTGGAAAACTCAGAACTACTACCAGAGTACAGTGCACTGATTTACAGGGAATCAGAGAACAGTCTTCAGATTACAGCCTCTAAGATTATATCAAAAATAGGTCAGCACAACAGTTCATTATGACTAAAAATATGCAATTTTAAAATTGTTTTCTCAACTCCTATCCATGCAATAAGAGTGGCTTATTCACACTCTATTTATCTCATGTTCTTCACTGGAGAATCAGTCACAGAATACTACAGTCTACAAATAGCTGAGTTTATCTATCTGCATCAATAGAAACCAGAGTTTACTAGGCTGATAATGCAGAATTTTCAGTGATCCTCTGCAAACAGCAGTCTCCACCCATGAATCTAAAAGGCACTGGGATTTGCAATTCACAGTTCAACACTACTTATCTGGATTAGCAAAGCAATTACTTGCCAATTAAGACATGTAAATAAGCTCAAGAAAACAATGTAACGAGCAAAAAGAATGCTAACTTACTCTTTTTAATAAAAACAAACACTGTACTTTGGATTTTTTAGTTTGAAGCAGGGAAAGAATAATAAAAACCACAGTCATACCAAGTTTAAACTGCAACATATTACACACATTACCTACTTTGACAGAAGACTAGACTGCAAAATAAAGCAATTAAGCATTTAGTCAATATTAATTGAATTATCTTGTCCACACCTACCATATTCTCATTTCCAGGGAGCTCCTATGTTTGTCAGCACTCGGACACATTAATGTTTACTGATCTACTATGTTATATACAGTAATTTCACGACCATAAGGCACACTGGACTATAAGGTGCACACCCTGGGAGCCGGCACATTTTGCAACTTTGTAAATCATATAAGGCGCACCAGACTATAAAGCGCACTTTTTTTATTTTTTGCGGTGAGGATCCGCCCCCAGCTCCCCCCACGCGGTTGCTGGCCAAGGCCCCCCCGGCCCGCCTGTACACGGCGGGGCTGGGTCATGCCTGCCGCCGCTCTGCCCCACCTCCCCAGGGCCAGAGTGCGCCTNGGGGGGGGGCACCCCGCCTGCACGGGGCCGGGGTGTGCCTGCCAGAGCACTGCCCCACCTCCACCCAGCAGCCGTGGCCCTGCCGGCGCCCCCCACAGCTCACAGCTCTTACTTGCGGGTAGGCAAATTTCCGATCTTTGTCCATCATGTAAGGCGCACCGGACTATAAGGCGCACTTCTGTGTTTGGGGGAAAATTTTAGCCAAAAGGGTGCACCTTATAGTCGTGAAATTACTGTATATTGTTTCTTCTCTTTGTTCCCTCGAGTATTTGGGCCCCAGGCCTCCTGTATTGTTCTGAAACCCAAGCTATTAACTTGTTTTTTTTTTTTTTTAATGAGAAGCTCATAATGAGCATTATCTACAGCTTCAAAAATTGATATTCCCCATAAGAAGCACGGTAAAATGAAGGGAACCTTTTCCCTACTTTTCAGATAAGACTTTAAGCAGGCAGACTACAGGCAAAAGGGGATACAATACCACCTTAGTATTTGAAATTGGAGAATGCAATCTTCTTGCTGCCTGTAGCACCAAAGGTTGGTGAGTAAAAGAAAGCTTCCTGCTCCCAGTACCAGTGTCTCACCTTCAAGCAGCTCACAAGAAGAGAACCTCTTGTAAGGAATCTCAGGTAGACATGATAAAAATGTGTCATTCATTCACATGAAACCAAAAGGAAGAAAGTGTTTTTAAAGTAGAACAAAAGTGCTAATTAATGGGTAGGACAGAATTTAAATGCAGGCAAAGCCCTTAAGGCAGGAACCTTCTCTCCTCTTGCATTTTGATCTAAAGATCAGTTGTCAAGAAAAAACTTAAGCCATCACAGCCATCTGCCATGTAAATTCAGAAACCATATTGCTGTCGGGTAGCATGCACAGCAAATGACAGAACTGGACAGAAAGTGAGTGGACACAACACATTCTTGGAATACAAATCCATTGAAGCCAGTAAACACACTTTAAATAAAGCTCAGGAAAGTACCAGAGCTGCAGTTTTTGTGCCAGTATTCACAAAAAATCACCTGTTATGTTAAATGATATCACTGCACACTTGCTTCGTGCTTATATTTCTCTCGCTTTCTGCTACTGGCTAATATTGCAAACAGCTAAATAGATCTTTGATCTAATTTGGTAAAGCATATTTTATGTCAAGCAGTAAATTAATAGATTAGGGGAAGAAAGAGAAGAAAAAGAGATACAGATCAAGTTCTTCAAAGTTAGCTTAAAGGCTGATACAACACATAATTCCCAGGAAGCATCAGGGTGCTAAGCTGCACCTAAGACCCCTTCAGGGCTTAGAGATACCCCTGCAAAATCTTCCAGGGAAAGAGGTTGGTGTTAAATATACTTAAAGTTTCCTTTTTGTTCCTTTTATGTTTTTCTCTTTTAACTCTGGTTTTGTTCTTGTGATCACAGACTTAGCCTTCCTTCTAGTAAAATAAAACACAAACTCTTGTTGTGTTAAAGTACAAATTTCCCAGAAATATCAAATCCAAATGTGGGGTACTAGGTGCAACCAGTCCCTTTATATTACTGTACACAGGAGGAAAAAAATGTACAAGGAGTTGCTGTGCAATTTCACTAAACGATATAGGCCAGTACTGACATTTGTACTGTCAAGCACCGGGTTACGGGAAGGAGTTTTTCCTACAGCATTAAACAGTGCTTTTTACAATAAACTAGGCAGCTGAGGGACAGCCCAAGACAGCAGGAACTGCCCAGGATGTTACATTATCTCTGAGAACAGAGACTTCAGCTGATAGTGTTATTTTATTTTCCTAATATAATTCAGTCCGTTTTTCCCATTATTATTTCCTTAATATTCTCCATGATTCAAGGACATGATATACTCTACATTTAAACCTTATTTTGCCCATAACAGGAAGCTGCAGGAGACACTGTACTTTGTTTGAATTTGCTGTATAGCTAATGCCAATATTTTGTTTTTAAAAGTTTAATTTTCAACACAAAACATTTGGCAGTAGTATTTTCGAAAGCAGGATATGGAGACCGAAGAGTCTCAATAATTTTTGACAGTGCAATACCACTGACTGCATTTCAGATCAGCTGTTCAGCTAAAAAAGAAAATTACAGTAATTTCACTACTATAACGTGCACCCTTTTGACTAAAATTTTGGCCCGAACCCAGAAGTGCACCTTATAGTCCGGATGCGCCTTATATACGGACAAAGTTCGGAAAATTGCCAACCCGGAAGTGCAAGCTGTGAGCCGAGCTGGGACCTGCGGGAGGCGTGGCCGCAGAGGGGGAGCCAGGAACCGCAGGAGCCATGGCCGCCAAGCGGGAGAAGCTGGGACCCAGCGCAGCTGCCGGCTGGGGGGATGCTGGGACCCGCCATGGCCACTGGGCGACGCCTTTTCATGGCACAGCCACACGGTGGGAGCTGGGAGCCGTGCCAGCTGATGCCAGGGGCGGGCGGGAGTGCCGGGGCCCGCAGCAAGGGGAGGGTGTCTGGGGCTGTGTTTAAAGGCTACATCTATCTGTGAAAACTGTTTGCAAATTGAGCACCTGACAGTAATTCATTACTTTGTTGCCAACGGCGCAACTTCTCACTGAAAAAAAAAAGTGCACCTTATAGTCTGGTGTGCCTTACATAATGTACAAAGTTGCGGAATTTGCCAAGTCCTGGAGGTGTGCGTTATAATCTGGTGCACCTTATAGTCATGAAATTACTGTATTTTTCAAAGCTTCTATCACTATGTGAGTTGACAAGCACAAATGACTTAAAAATGGTTGCTAAAATGTAGTATTGGCAATACAAATACTATCTTTGATAAAAGGGCAGAAATGGAAATGGCTCTTAACAAGCACAGAGGTACCTCGAAAGGCTGGAGAAAGATCACATTTCCTCCTGGCTCACTGGGCTCCTGGTCACCTCCTTGTAGTCAGCAGGGCAATCACTGCAGGGCTCCAGAAGATAAATTGGTGGCTACTCTCATGGGACAGTAGTCCTGGCTCCTCTTAGAGGGGTCTAATGCATTGACATGCTTGGCCAATTCTCCTGAACCAAAGCCAACTGCCTTGGAGTTTCCAAGCCTATAGTATTCAACTACCTCTCCTCCCCTTGAGAAGGGGATGGCTGATCCAAACTGTCCCAAAGAATTACCCGGCCTGTGCTGTCTCCCAGGAGACAGCAAAGGGCTGCCTGTAAGTTTGTGAGTTAGTCCTGGCCAAAAACACACCAGGGACTGCTCTGACAGCTCTACAGAGTTGTGCTCCCATGCCAGGAAACCTCTGATGCTCACCTCAGGTTTACAGAAACAGCCTTCGTGCCAGACAGCTTCAGCAACTCCTATAGCCAAAGCCACACCCCATTTATGGCCATAAATGTATTTTAAACGCCTTCAGGTGATTTTTTTTACCGTAATTTCTAAGCCAAACCAATTATTTCTATTTTATATCCTCACCTGCTCATCTAGGGTTTTCTTTTACAAGACAGACTCTCTTTCCCCCAGCAGGCAGGGCCAGGCCATCAGCTGCCCACAGAGCATCTCTCATCTCTTAAAGGTTTTGAGAATTTTTGTCAAATTTGAGCACAGCTAATATCAGCTTATCTCTGTTCTGAATCTTCTTACTTTTTCTTAATTATTTCCATAAAGATTTGGTAAAGTATGGGAAAGAAAATTATTAAAATGAAACAAATTGTGTTGGATGGAGCACTGCCATTTAAATGCCTGGTTAGTTTAATACATTTGATATTTGTTTAGGCCTGAGTTTTATATACATCTTAGCATTTTACACACAGATTTTACTACATTTCCAGGCATTTTACACATGGGTTTAGGTTTGCTGATAACATCCATTAAGAAAAATACATATTTATCATTTTGTAACTAAGTTTATTTCTATAAACCTCTTTATGACTAGTTTTCCTGATATAGACCCACCCCTACCACTGCTTCCCTTCTCATCACCTCTCCACACAAAATTTAACTAACTTTTAGCCAAAAAAATATTCAGATCAGTATAACATAATACAGATCAAAGCACATATTCACTTTGGAGAAGCTACAGAATATTTAAAACTTTATGGCTCCCCAAGCCCATACCTTCTTCTGTACAGCTGCAGAGAAGACATTTGGATGTGACATATTTTTTTGTTGTTGTTATTTTTTATTCTTGGCCAAGAAAATATTTCAGTTGCACAGCAAATCAAACATATAAACTCTGTGTGCTTCAGCCCCAGACACAGGTCAGAATCAGAAAGTAATCAGAGACAGGAATTAAGGGAATGATTTTGTGTCCCAGATCCAGGGAATACACAGGATTGCTCGGCAGCATTTAGACAAGAGGCTGCAAAAAGAAGCTTCTAGAAAAGAGGGGAAAAAAAACCAAACAAGCATAACATCAAACTAAAACAGAACACAAAACTGACATTTGCTCTTTCTGGTACATAACAGATATTTTGGGATTAGCTCATGATGCAGAGAGGTGAATATGTTTTAGAAAATAAATAACATGAATTATAAAAACAATTAGGCTTCTTATGTAACAGAAATAAAAGAAGGGAAGGGGATTAAGGAAGAAAAGAGAATGAATCAAATGCAAGTATTTTCTAAAAGAGCAGGTCTTACTACAGGAGTGATTTTGAATCTGATGCATGGCTGCAGCTTTCTCAGTGCTGCTCTGCCCACCCAACACCCTCTGCCCACCCAGCTGAGACACTGAGAGGAGGAGGGACACCCCTTTTCTAGCTCCTAGATGGTGAAGAAACATGGAATTAATATTTTGTACCTCTTCCTTAAAATATGAGAAACTAAAATACATTTGTGGACTGAATTCCTAATTGTTACATATTGTTTCATTAACAGCACATGGAAGTCAGAGACAGAAGCACGCTTTATCAGACTGTGTTGTCTTCCAAATGTTGCAAATGTTGTTGGCAACACAGAAAAACAGAAGAGCTTTGTGGTCTGACAACAATTAATCCTGAGTCAAAAAGATATTAAACCAAGATTTTCAATTACCACTTCAGTACATCTCCAAATGTTAAAAGTTCAACTCTAGCCCCCTTAATGGAATATTTATAAATCAGACAAATTTTTAAGAACTCAACTGTTCTGGTTACTGTTTCACTGTTTCAAACAACAACTTCTGTATCAGTCTGTTTTCATCCACCTTTCTATTCAGCCAGCTGTTACTGAAGCTGACTTAAAAGCTCACCTTCAATTCTGGATTATTTTTTTCTGTATTATAATTTCCTTCTATCTCTATGTTGTTTGTTGCTGTCACCATATTTTGACATTTTTTTCTAACCAGTATGATTTTCCTTCTAGCTCAACTTTTATTACTATTTTCCTATATTGGTGCTCCTAGAAAAAGCAAATAAAAAACTTACAAGTAAACCCCTGCTCTAAATCCTGTTTTCTTAAAATAGCCCCAAAAAATGATTTAATCAAGCAGTAACAGCTTTTGTTTTAAAGACCTGAACCTTACCTGAGAATTGTCAGGAAACAAAGTTTCCTCAAAAAATATTCTTAATTCTTTTTTCCTTATGAAATCCAGTAGAACAGAGCTAAATAAAGATCCATTACTTGCAAAATTATTTCTGTTGTAAATCTATTAGCTCAGCTCTGACAAAAATGAATTTGTAATGAAGAATATAAATAATTCAGATACATGGAAAAGTCAGGTCATTTGGAAGGTACTACATCTCCAGTATTTTTGGTTTAAAGCTGCTTTACAGGACATTTTGTGACAGATACCTTTTGATGGAGAGTTCAGAGGCCCCTCTCTCCTTTGTCATGTATTTCTCATCTCCTGATACACTTCCTCATCATTCTGTGTGAGAAGCAGTGCAGAGAGAAAGGAGAGACTCTGCTATCAGTTTGCCACCACTGACCCCAGTAGGCTCATGAAATGGGTCACGTAAAAGGCTACAAAACTACCGGTTTTATTTTGGTTTAAACTGAGATGGAAAGGTATTATTGCTACTAAGCAGAATGATTTCCATTTCCCCCACTTCTTTGCAGGGTGGGATTACTTAAAGGAAGCAGAATGCTGGGACTCTGCTCATCAAAAATCCCCAAACCAGCAACACGGGCCATTGAGGGGAAATCCCCATAGAGACCAGAAAAATCAACTTCCCCTAACATTTGTCATTTTTAGAACTTACTCCTTATCTTGCTGTGAGGGGAAATTCAAGCACAATCACATGGGCAGGGCAGGAGGGTCTGGCTGCAGCTGCCCAGCTGTCCCTCCCTAGGCAGGGCAGGAGGGTCTGGCTGCAGCTGCCCAGCTGTCCCTCCCTGGGCAGGACACTTGTCCCGACTGTGCTGTGCCCACCCGCCCTGCCCGCCTCTCTCTGATTGCTTCTTCCTAAGGAGATTTAGGCAGTTTGCGTCAATCAAGGATTTAACACAAGACATAAATGCCATCCCCTCTTAACACGAACAAACAGCTGCCAGCACCTTTCTTGATGAGACAAGGGTGCATGGGTGGCCGGCAAAGTTAGTGATTTCTGGTGAATTCTCCTCTTTTACCATCTAATCTATCAGCTAATCACAGGACTGATTTTAAAGGCTCTCATTTCTCCACAGTAGCAAAAAAAAAAAAACTTAAAAAACTATGAAGGCAGGTGTAAATACCAGGGGAATCCTTAAGAAAAACAATATTAGAACCCCTGAATTGCTTACAGTGTATAACAATCATTAAAAGGGTAATCATAGGCAGTCATTAAAAATTTTTCCAGTGACAGTTGTCTAAATAAGGAAGCAGAGAGAACTCAAATAATGACTTACTGTATAAGGCTTAAGCCTTGTTCCATGAAATAGAATACATCTATATCCAAACTGCAGAAAAAATTAGCATTCCCAAACTACAGGGCTTTAGCCTTGTCAGCTTTTTTTTCCAGTAGATTGAATATTATTAAATATTATGCAACTAGTTAATAGTTAATATTCTTACTATTCTATATATTTTATTACATCATTAAAAATATCATTAGTAATAAATATATAAAAGATTTAATTGAAAATTTTGAATGTCACTGTTTCAAATTGCAAAACCAACACAAAACCTGCTTGATTTTAGAAACAATTGCTTCTGGTTTTTAAACCTGACCAATTCAACCACATATTTGCAAACCAAACAATTATATAATGGAATTATGAAGTCTTTAAAAACTGGCTTAATCATTGCACAATGAACTTCAGGAAATTATTGTGAAATTAGCAGTTTACCAGATGCCCAGTAGAAGGCAGACAAGGAAACATCCCTTTCCCCTAAAAGATCTGTTATCCAGCAGCCTGGCACATTTTTCGTCCTCACTCCTCACAAGCACTTTGACATTTTTCTCACAGGTTAAAATGAAGAGGCCTGAATAGAGGTCACATATTGTTTTATTTCCTCATAAAATAATTTAAATAGAAGTACATCTTCTTTGCCCTAGATTCTCCTTTTAGTAAGCTGTTCAGGAGCTCCTACTGAACACCAATAAATCAGTCACAGTCATCCTTGTAGCCATGGTTCCAAAAGTTCCCTGCACTATGTCAGAAGCTTATTACAATTATATCACCTCTTAGCACTTGAACTTTTGATCTGACTTTCTTAAAAATAGCAAAGAGTTCCAGTTTAAAGAACATTATTGAAAATAACGGTATTAATGCTATTTAATCAGCTCAGTTTTCTTCTAGTCTCTTGAAGCAGAAGGCAGTGCGTTGTGTATTCCATTCTACACTCAGACCAAAGCTGACCCAAAGTCCAAAGCTGTTTCTTCAGGTAATTTCATTCTTCCACAGTTAAATAGCAATTCAGGAAGCAGGCAAAGCATGATGTTAAGATTTTCAGATAAAGCTGTCCATTTTAACTACCCATGTTCCTCTGCTGACAGGTTTTGGGAGTCAAATCCAAAACTTTCTACCCTCGACTTCTTTCTCTCTTTCCATGCCCCAACAGAAGCTGGGAGGGTTGTAGGACCAAGTGAACTAACTTGCAGGCTCATCACCTATTCTTCACCTCGTGGCTTCCTTAGGACCCTCCCTGCCTTTCTGGAAAACCCCATGTAAACAGCATTCAATTATGTTCTAAGGATGTTTTCATAAACTTTCAAAACTCTAGGTCCTGCTCAAGGTTTGGTATCACCCAGTTTCTTTGCCAAAATTAAAATCAGATGTATTTCTCTTGAAAACAGGTCCCAAACATATCCTAAATTTCACAAAAAAAGCAAGTGCTGGGACTTCGTAGAATGATTATGTCAACACACTATCCAATTATCTTTTATTTTCTGTAAGTCAAAGGGGCATGGAAATAAATAATATAACATGGAAATGAAAATAAATACGCCACAGATGTTTAAAAAGTAAAATGTCAATCACTGGGACAGTTCTTGTCCTCACTTATGCACACTCACTCCTAATTAACACTGGCAGAATTTGGCCCGCTGTACAAGCCACATCTAATCCCTCCACTGTAGTCTGCCACGCCAGAAGGTTATTCCTTGAAACACTCCCCAGTAAGCCGGATAATTCTAGAAATGACATTTCAATGCCATCGAATCAGTTTGCCCCATGCTATGATTTAATTTCTAAGCCTTTTCCACTCGACTGTACTTGTATTGCAACACAGAAATGGTGACAATAAAATCTCTTTTAGAAAGAAATCAGAACCAACTACTACTATTTTTCCCTGTAGATTGGGACACTCATTTGAAAATTATTCTGTCTTTGCAAGGGCAGCATCAACCCTCATTTGCTGTATGTATAAAAGGTCCCTCACAAATGATAAAATACAAGCAGAAAAGCTAGAAAGAGTAACAGAGAGCCAGAGAATCATCTAATGAGTAAGATAAAGACAAGTCCATTTGCTTCATGTCTTAGGACTGCATTTAAAATGAGACACTGGAACAGCAAGAGCAGAGAAGCTGTTTTTACAATATTTAGCTCCTGGCTCTCAGAAAAGGGGCCTGTGAGGGCTGGGGAACATAGGGAGAAGTGCTGGGCTGACTATCCCAGAGGCTGCTGGAGCAGAGCTGGGGACAGTTTAGGTTTGGTTGCACCAGTTGCTCCAAGGCTGACAGCTCCAGAGGCCATTTTGCACCTCCTTGTCCACACTGCACTTACAGCTCACTATCTCTAACCCTGTAGTAAGGGTTTAGCATAGAAAACGATGTAAGTGAAACCAGATCCTGCAGACAAATTCGCCTTCTCTACTAAACGGAAGTAATTTTTCTAAATGTTTACAGGTTCAGGTCCTTGCTGTGTTGACACAATAATCTGTGTGGAATAAAGGGCAATCTGCACTGCTGCTGTTTCCAGGAAGAAGTACTGTGTTTTCCCCTTTATGCCATGTAGGGATTAAACATGGCCAGCTTCTGTACCAAGCCCACAGTTTAGCACTCTTTGGCAGCCTGGCTTTATCAGCTTCATGTCCAGCTGCCTGTGCAGGTGAGGAAGAGCTCACCCAGCAGCACTTGCTGTTTCTGCACAGCTCTGAAAAATGGGCAGCTCAGCAAGGCTGAGAGAAGACTCTACTTTACCTGATACTGAAGCCAGGAACTCCCTATTACACAGATAAATACAACCACACTTTTCAGGATATTCACGCCTTCATCACATAAGGTAGACGAATAACATAGCTTTTCATTTTTACTGACGCCCCTTCTCAGGGGTAACATTTAAAGACCACAATTTTTTTTTACAGTTTAAATTTCACAATTTCTACACCTGTTTTCCACTCCCTTGTTTAAAACACTCAAAATTAATATTCTTCGTTGTGCTGTTTTCAGCTGGGGTAGAGTTAATTTTCTCCACAGTGACTAGTACGAGGCTGTGTTTTGAATTTGTGCTGAACACAGGGTTGATAATATAGAGATGTTTTTGTTGTTGAAGAGTTTACACAGAGCCAAGGCCTTTTCTGCTTTTTGTACTGCCACACTGGCAATGGAGCTGGGAGTGCATGGGAGGGTCAAGGAAAGAGAGCTGGGACAGGTGGCCCAAAGTAACCAAAGAGATATTCCAGACTATGAGACATCATGCTCAGGATATAGAGTTTGAGGAAGAAGGAGGAAGGGGGGGACTTTTGGAGTGATGGCATTTGTCTGCCCAAGTCACCATCACACGTGCTGGGGCTGTGCTCTCCTGGGGATGACTGAACACCTGCCTGCCCATGGGAAGAAGTGAATTCATTCCTTGTTTTGCTTTGCTTGTGTGTGTGGTTTTTGCTTTTCCTTTTCCTATTAAACCGGTTTTATCTCAACCCACGAGTTCCCTACATTTTTACCCTTCCGATTCCTTCCCCAGTCTCTCCAGTGGGGGAATGAGCGGGGCTTGGCTGCTTGCTGGAGTTAAACCATTACATTGGTAAAACTCAATTTTAACTCTGCCAGTCATGAGACTGCGGGGTTTCTTTCTCATTTTTCTTTGTTCTTCTCTTTCTCTCCTTCTTTCTTTTTCTTTGCAAAGCAGAAACATAAAACTTTTGAAAAAACTACAGTATAGCAGAATGAGATTCATATCTGCTCACTAGTGCTCCATACTCCACTACACTTCCTTAAAGACAATTTTAGTGAGAAAACTAAGACTATCAAGTCAGTCAAATATTTAAATACATAGTTTTTTTCAATTCTGACAGATATCTTAACAGATATTAGAACTAATATTTAGGCAAATGTGCAACAAAACAGATTCTGATGGGTATTTAATTACATATTCAGTATACACCATTTTTTAAAGTTTTCCCAGTAGATTGCATTCATTAGCAAAATAATTTTCTAAGTTCTGCTAGAATACAATTTTATAAACCATGAACCACTCAAACCTAACAGAGAAACAATAAAAGACTTTTGGTGTGCCCCTCACTACCTATCTGTAAAAGACTTGGGGACTTGGGGTTTTTTCCTATACCATCAACTGGAAACTGGTAATGTTATACCATAAAACACTGCAGCCAGCTATACATATTTCTGAATTTCACCAAAATCCTTAGAAAGGGAACAAGTAAGAAAAAGTTTTGTGCAAAAGAACACAAAAACTCTTCAGAGCAGGGAAGGAAATGGGATCCAAGAATGTCATTTGGCTAGCAGTGGCAAGGCTACTTTTCAGAAGAACTCAGGATGGTGTTTCATCTGTGAATTTTGCTACTACTAGTTAAATACCTTTCTCTTATGTGTACAATTCAGATTACAGTAATTTCTCGACTATAAGGTGCACCCTTTTGACTAAAATTTTCCCCCAAACCCGGAAGTGCACCTTATAGAACAGTGCGCCTTATATAATGGACAAAGTTGCAACATTTGCAAACCCAGAAGTGCGAGCCGTAAGCCGAGCCATGCAGGGTGGGCGGGACTGGACAGCCCTCGGCCAGCAGCAGCCACACAGGGAGAGAGGGAGCGGGCAGCGCCACGCCGCCCCGAGCCGTGGACGGTCCCAAGCCACGGGCAGCCCCAAGCCACCCTGAAGCACAGCAACCCCGAGGTGTGAGCCGGGGCCGCCCTGAACTGCAGCAGCCGCAAGCGGCGGCCACCCCAAGCCCTGCCTTGCCAGCCGTGAGCCGGGCAGGAGTGCCGGGGCCTGCCCATGTACAGGGAGGGTGCTTGGGGCTGCGTTTAAAGGCTACACCAACCTGTGAAAAATGTTTGCAAATTGAGTACATGCCAGTAAACTCCATGATCGCGAGATTCTGTTACTAATTCATTACTTTGTTGCACGCGGTACAGATCTTCGTGGGGAAAAAAGTGCACCTTATAGTCCGGTGCACCTTATATGATCTACAAAGCTGCAAAATGTGCAGGCGCTCGGGGGGTGCACCTTATAGTTCGGTGCAACTTATGGTCATTAAATTACTGTAATCTATTCAGATATACTAAGGAAAATTGAAAATACTTAGTGTCTCACTTATTCTCTACTAAAATCTCTTGAGATTCATCCAAAACTGGGACAATACAAAACTTGGAAAGATAAAATATGATGTGCTGGCAGCAGTGTAAACTCACTGTGGGGCAGGATTTTGTAGAAGGTACAAGAGAAGAGCAGTTTAAGGAGCTGATTCTGCACCTCCCAGCACAGACCACTGAGAGGCTCTCTGGGCAGCCTCGATGCCAGGCAGGAAGGTTTTTAAAGCATATATAAAAATGCAAATGAAACATCTCTTTCTCTCTTTGAAAATTCAGGGCCTGAAAAATACAACCTTAAACTTTCCAAAACAGTTTTCAGCTCAGTGTTCTGCAGTCATATCAACATGGACACTCAATTCCAGCATGCCTTTTTGCTCTGAAATATATTCAATGATTTCATCTTTTCTCATGTCAAACGATATTTAAAAGAGAAAATAGGATGCTCAATACAAAACAGGCATTAAATGTCATCCCAATCTATAGTTTTTGAAAGGGCTGAAACCTTCCTGGCACAATAAAAAAAGATACTGTGGAATGTTTTAAGGTTATCATAATCCTAATATTTACTATACAGCATATTTAGATTGAATTATCTCAACCCTGAAAAAAGAATAATTCATGGCCATGGCCAGAGAGCAGACCTGCACAATGTCCCAGCAAGACAGGCAGTGTGGATTGTATTTGGACAGACTCATACAGAGCTGGGCACCCAGAGTGATGAACACTGAGCATGGGAAGGGAACCACAGCACTGCATTGGCCACATTTCCAGCCACCCCCCTGACTGCACTGGAGAGTGGCACCTCAGGCCAGTCTGAAAAACAGCTAAGGCAGGCCCATGCCAAAATACCACATTTGTGAAGGATGACAGCAGCAGATCCAGGAAAGGATCTGGCAAGGGTAGAGGTCAAACCTGGAATTTCAACCCTGAAAACTCCTTCCTGCTATGCTCCCAAACTTCTTGTGGGAAAGCAGCACTTACAGTAATTTCACAATTACAAGCCACACCAATTATAAGCCGCACTTCTGGGGTGTCGGCAATGTTTCGTTTTTCCTCCATATATAAGCCACACTGGATTGGAAGCCGCACTTTCGTTTTCAGCAAGGATCCGCGTGCAACTTTCACAAAGTTGCCAAGTAGTAACAGAATTGCAGGATGGCGGGGTTTACTGGCTCTGCTCAGGGCCATGCAGGCTCGGATCAGCCCAGCTTTTCCACTGATGGGGCTGGGTGAGCTCAGATTAGCCCCTCTGCCCCTCTGCAGGGGCCGTGCAGGCTTGGATCGGCTCGGGGCTGTGCAGGTTCACACTTCCGGGTTAGCAAATTTCTGAAACTCATCGATATATAAGCCACACCTGATTATAAGCCACTCTTCGGGTTTGAACCAAAATTTTAGTCAAAATGGTGCGGCTTATAATCCTGAAATTACTGTACTCCTGAGACAAACAAGAGCTTAGCTCTTGTTTAGATCACAGAGCGTCTCTGCACTCTTCCCTCACCAGACTTCACCTGGCAGCTTTAGAGAATGCACAAACAGGAGTATGGGAAATACTGACACCCAATTAATTTTTTTTAAATAAATGGAATAAAAATAATGAAATTGCTATATGAAGAGCAAGGAAAATCAGCCCATTTCAAGCACCTTGTCTGGTGCAGGACAGAAGTGCTGAAGGTCATATTCCATGTCAGAGCTTCTTGAATCACTCCTTTTTGGGAGCAGGGGACAAATCAGTGTCTTGGAACATTATGTAATGTCTTACAGAACACCAGGAATACACCTTTTTTTTTGGTTTTTTTTTCTACTGTCTTTTACTGAAATACAAATACAAAATTAATAATTCTGCATTTTAAAAAATAGTATTTTAAGAATTGATGTTTGATTTAGGACATGATTTTTAGAAATGTCCAAACTCTGAGTGTGTGTATATTTGTAGGACAAGTACAACTCTCACTTCAAAACTTTGGGTCTGGGTAATGAAGAGTGTCATGAATTCATTGATGGCTTCTCTTTGCATCTCAGTAATAGTTAAACATGTCTCACATCTGTCAGATTTCTGAGTTTTCAGTTCCAGCTTCCATATTCCATACTCATCACAGTTAATATTAATTGGTAATCAAACAGAAAAGCACCTAAAGCAAAGAAACAGGACAGAAATAACCTTTTTTTTCCCACCAGGCAAGAACTCAGACATGGCAATAGGGCAATGTGTTTACCATTTATGTTTACCCTGTACATAATAAAAAACTTGTCCAACCAGAGTGAATAGTAATTTTTTCATCAGCATTTTTGTTTTTCAAATGGAAGGATTTTATCATATGCAAAATTGCATTAAGCATGTATAATGACTTGTTCAGTGATTTGCATAAACATCTTCCATGGCATGCACAAAACTTGACAGCTGTGATTTGCTTTACCCATGCATAAATAACAACAAAATCAGCCCAAAGACTTTTACTTCACATTTTAAATGTGAAGCCTAGCAGGGCAAAGAGAAAGGTTAGCACTTCCAGAAACACTGGAAAACCACTTAGCCTCGACCTAGAAAGTACACACTAGAAAAGAAAACACAAAACAGAAATGGTAAGTAAAGAATATAAAATTCCCAAATCACAGGAGATTTATACTCAATATATTGACCTCAGAGCTGAATGGGACACAATATAGTCACAAGGGATAAATCAATAGATGCTTCTTTTAAATGGTAAATAATATTTTAAGTGTTTTGAGAACTCAATATTTCAAATATCCACCATTTGTATCTTTGAGAACATACAAATATTTCAATTTTTAAAAATAAAATTAAAATAATTTCAACATACTTTTAGGATTTTACAGTAATTTGAAGTAACTTAAAATACTCTGGTTAATCTATTATATGGTTAAGGTATTTTTGAAGTCTACCAGGAGTAGTCACTGGCTGGAATTTACTGAAGGTTTATTATTTGCTTCTTTCTATAACAATTTCTAGTTATTTAAAATGTGCATAAAAGTAAATTTGGCTTTAGTCTAGGTGCCTACACTGTGCCAATGGAAAGGCAGGTTTTCTGTCTGAGGGGATGATTTTTTTTAGATTTAATCAGCATTTAGAAGGTGAGAAGGTATGGAAGAAAATGACTTTCATGACCTTTGCCTTCTTGCACTCTCAGTCTGGACCATTTAACTACTTTAGTCAAAGTATCCTCTTTAAACAATACAGGCTTTATTTAGACAATAAGCTGATCAAGTAGACAGGTTAATTATTTCAGCAGGATACAAACATTGGTCACTGTTGAAAATTAAAACTACTTTTGCAATAAGTTCCACAAAACAATGCTGTAAGGTGAATATAAAAGTCAAAATTGAACCATTCAGTGACAATCATTGAGTAATGTCTTAAACACTTAGAACTAGAAGGAAATTAATATTATTAAAAAAAAATCAAATAATAATATTAGCAGAAATATAGTCAGTAAAGTGGTTTTTTATTATTAACTTGTGAAAGTATATATCAGGGTAGCTTTCAGATAGCAACCTTTTGAGCTGCTAATTATTTACTTGTTTAGTTGCTTAGGAGGAAGGTAGCAGTACCACCCTTATGCTAAAAAAAGTTTCACAGCATTTGAGTTGAGAGCAGTCTGGCCTTGGCAGTAGTTTGCTGTACCGGAAGGCAGATAGCATGGCACAGGAAAAGAGCCTAGAGGCATTAGTGTAATCCATTGAGGTTAAATGTAGGAAAGCTAAAATTATTTAATACTTTTTAAGCCCACAGTACAGTAAATGGTCTGTTGCTAGGAAGCAATCCTGGCTAAAAATACAGCCCTTTTTAATATGCTGACTTTATGTCTGAAGAATGCCTGAAACGGGTCTCGCTGAAGGAATTTCACACACCCCTCCTCTCAGTCCACAGAGTCCCCAGTTCACATTCACAAACGTATGAACCCCAAGTGCTCCTCAGCCTGAAGGTTATGTTTGACCAAGGGAGAGTCAAGCTCAACAGATGGATGATCTTTACCAACATCTTGTCAAGAGTGCCCACATCAGGGGACCCATGGTAATAAGTAAAAACTCTTTAAAATTATAAGACTTAAAGTTCTGATCCCCCAGTCTGACCATAGATTTGCCACATGAAGGAAGAATTTTCTCCCAGGAACCTGAGAGCCTTGGAAAAGGCTGACTGCCCAAGGACAACCTCTGGAGGAAAGTGATGGATGCAATAAGTGGTCCTAAACCCCTCCTTTTATACCATGATAAATTGCCATAAATAAAGGCATTTGACTGTCCTAATTTACAGCTGTAAACAGGTGAAGCAATCCTTAGACATGCAAATTAAAAATCTAAAACCTCAGATTGGCAGTAACTGTGCTGAGGAGTTGCACCCACTTAGCTCTCAGAGAAATGACCACTCACTGGACCAGTGTGTTCAGCACTGTTAAGAAACACGACGCACCAAAACACGACTTGCAAGGGATGGAAGTGCCACCAATAACTCAAAAAATGTGGCCCCAGACTTCTCAAGAGGGTGTGGACGAAGTCACGGTTGTTACATTCAGTGCAACAGACAGTCACACCTCACAGCATAAACAATATAATGGAAGAATAAAATATATAACCCTAAGCATAGGCTTGAAAAGGTATCATGAGTTGCTGTAAGCAACTTGAAGACTTTGAGTACACAGCATTACACTGGCCTGTCTGTTCTACAGCATTTAGTGAATGCATTCTCTAAGTAAATTGTGACACAAACTTGTGCTTTTCAGTAGCTCCACAGTGCCTCTGAAAATGAATGTGCAAGTAGAAATTGATGATAGCTTTAAAATAAATAGTAAATCATGTATAATGTTTTTCTTTAATTACGATACATATTTCCTGTCAATAATTTCTGTTATTGCAGAATTATTTTGAAATTCAACTTTATTTTTCATGTTTTTACTCTGCAATCCTTTCTCGTTTCTATGTATAGTTTCCTGATAAAAAGGAAGACAGGTTTTCTCAGCTAGTTCCACCTTCAGATTTTCAAAAAGGTTTATTTTTTTTTTTGGTAAAATTCTTTCCTCCTGTCTTAAGTAGAGAATAGTCTGGCCACCCTTTTAATTGAGAACCTAGTTTGTCACCATCCAACAGGCAGGTAATTGTCTCTCTTACGTTCATAAAAGTCACATTTGGAATCCTGCATTTATCAGACAGCAAACAGTCCTCTGCATCCGTGGGGTATAAAACTCTACCTCTTCTCATTCTTTAACACACTGACTGCTTGGCCTCTTTAGGGAGGAATGTTTTCTCTTTGGGTTTTATATTCTCTGTCAATTTGCACATTGCAACCACACCAGAAGTAGACATCTAACTAGGCTACTTTTTGTGTAACTTGATGGAAGCCATGGCTGATACCAGAAACAACAGGTAACATTGACTTTGGAAGCACAATGGTTTTGAATAGCTTTCTTCTAACCTCCTCCTTTTTAGTGAGGCATATTCATACAAGAAAAATCCTATCAGAATGTATGCTTTAAATAGTTTACTAGGGACTTGAGGAATTTATATATATGTTTTTAGAAACTGAAGTCTAGGAAGTCTTGAAAATTTCAACCTGAACTATAGTTTTAACAATTCATTAAGTCGTGTTTATGATAAATTCACCTGGGTGAGGGCAGTTGCAAGCAAAGGTACAGGCTGGGCCAAAAATGGGCTGAGAACTGCCCTGAAGAGAAGGACTTGGGGTTGTTGGTGGATGAGCAGTTCAAGACGAGCAGACACAGTGCACCTGCAGCACACAGAGCCAATTTTGGGCTGCATGAAAAGCAGTGTGGCAGCAGGGTGAGGGAGGGATTTGCCCGTGCTCTGCTCTGGTGAGACACCCCCCTGGAGTGCTGGATCCAGCTCTGGGGCACCCAGCATGAGGACATGGACCTGTCAGACTGAGTCCAGAGGAGGCCAAAAGATGATCAGATGGTTGGAGCACCAGCCCTATGAAGACAAACCAAGAAAGTTGGGGCAGTTCAGCCTGGAAAAGAGAAGGTTCCGAGGAGACCTCAGGTTAGCCTTCCAGCATTCAAATGGACCTGATAAGAAAGCTGGAGAGGAGTTTTTTACAAGAACGTGCACTGGTAGGACAAGTGGAATGGTTTTAAACTGAAGGAGGGGAGATTTACATGAGACATTAGGAAGAAATTCTTCACAGTGAAATTGATAAGGCACTGAAACCAGTTTCCCAGAGAAGTCGTGAATGCCCCAACCTTAAGCTCAACGACTATCACACAATATTATAATTAACTAATGTGAAATGTCTGAGTTACTGCTGAAGAGCTTTTTCATTCCTTTTCCTTCAAAGTTCTGCATTTACAACAGAGAATTTACACCATCACAAGGAGAACATAATTTCCCAGGCCCAATGTGTTCATTATTTGTGATGTAACTTGCAGCATGAGGACTTCCTATTCCTTGAAAACTGTTTAGTACAAAAATACAGTTGTTTCCATTAGTGTGGGAACATGCCACATTTCTCATAGGATTCAAAGTATTTCCCCTAGCAACAATAAACTTACAGAAAAGATACAAGGGTGTAGTTAAAAGCAATGGATGTAAGTGAAAAGAAGTCCTTAATTTAGAATCATGAGCTAGTCTGGTGACATTCCAGTCATCAATATGCAGAAATTACTCCAGTGATTTAGACTGACTGGGGCTTAGATCTTCACTAAAGTGATTTATTAATTCTTTTTTTCTAAAGAAGGCAATGCACACATTTTTAAGATTTTAGTTATAAACAAATTTCAAAGGAGGTACTTTGAAAAATAAACCAGAAACTCTGTCCCTTGGAAGAGGTCACTTACAAAACATCTCTTAAAATAATCTCTTTCCAATTTACCAGATGATAAGGGAAATTTACAGGAAAGGCTGCAATTCAAAAGCCATTTCTTCATGAGTGTTTGAATCACCCACAAAACCAGTTTAAATTAAAACCTGCATCCTTACTGGGATCTGATCCCTTAGCATGTTGTTGTCCTAGCAGTAGCTCAGATTTAGAGAGGTGCCAGTGCCTCATTTGCCCATCAGCACATGAACCCTTTCTCCCACCAAACCTGCAATGTGCGCACACAGTGTGCAGGTAACCCTGTCAGCAGGGTGATGTAAGGCCATATTACCTGGGCAACACTGTCAGACATACCAAAATTGGGACAAACTGGTAAAAAAGTGATTGGGGACAGATGTTTTTATGGATGAGACTCAGGGTGGGAAAAGGGAAGAATTTAGCAGGAAAGAAAAGATAATAAGAAATGACAGATTGATGCAGTGACTGATGGTGTTTGGGGGTGTTTATTAAGTGACCCCAAATCTGGGTCCTTCCCCTAGAAATCACACACAGCAGCTGAAGGCTCCACACAGACCCCTTCAAAACCCCAGAGAGCAGCAGTGCCTGGTCACAGCACTGCAGCCTTGGGGGCTGCTGCTGGTCACTGGACCTGCAGATATAAAATCAACTTCCCACTTGTTTTGGAATGCTGAGACATCAGTTTTATTCATTTAAAAGACTTCCAATGCAACAGTGTACAGAGGTGATTGTGATAATTTGACTGGTAACTTGAGATTTTCTGATCGAGGAGAACAGGCCAATAACATATGCATTACAGTGCAGCCCACATTTCCTGTCGTGCAGCCCACATTCCCCGTCATCCCTAATGCAGGTGAAAAGACTGAAATGTCTGATCCGGTGACAGTGGTGAAAGATGTTGTGCGACTGATGCTATTTTACTCATCACAAATATAGTACAACCATACCTCCCATTGTCTTGCAGTTACACAGCACACAGAGGTTACATCAGAACAGATTTACCGACTTCAAACAAGCATTCCGAGATAATTACTTAACCTTACAGGACAATACTAAGCATTTGACAGAGCTGACGACATTTGAAATGATACTTCAGAGTACAGTTTGTTCAGAACAAAGTTGGAAAGTCATTCAATAGATTCTGCCCTACCACTGTGTCATTCTGCCAGGAACATCCCCGTTCTGCCCTGTCCTCTCTCCCGCTGCTTTGTTGGCCAAAGCACTGGGAACACTTCAAAATATGTGGCAATCCAACACTTTTCTACTTAGTCTTCATACTGAAGCTTGTAGGAGAACTCAATTAAGTTTATGAGCTTCTCTAAGTGACCTTGCAAGGGCCCAATTGTCAGTGCTGAAATAACTGGCACACAGTTTGTTTAATTTCTGTTTAAAATGGGAAAAACTTCCTAACACAAGTTTCTGTGATATTGAGAAGCATTTTACGATTGTAATAAACTAACAAATATTTTTCAAAACTCTTAAAATTAAAGCTACTTAAGTGAAAGTATTATAGGCTCTATTACTGCATTAATAATATGTTAGTACTATATTAAATTTTTTTTACAGTTCAAAATATATATTTTGTTTGTTTTCCATGAAAGAACATAATTTATCAGCTGCTGAATTAAAAATCTGCTATAGCTGGCAATGGCTGATGATGTTTCTTCTTCCAACAAAAAAATCTTCTCCTAAAAATATGTTAACAGGAAATTAATATCTATTCTATAGTTATATTTTGCCCTCTTACCTTTATTCTCTATTAATTGTTAATGATTCAAAAGAATATAATGACATTTTTGTATCATTAATATCTTCCAAGCACAGTATTCCATGCACGTATACAACAAGTACTTACAAATTCCTGTTGTGTCAGTGTTTAGAAAGAGATCAAGACATTAAATACAATCTCAATTTCTGTACAATAGAAACCATGATAAAAATTACAAGGAAGTGATGCCCTGTTTTCTAAGTGTTAAATGAAATAGAATCAAAAAATTCATTGTGTGCTCTGTGAGAAACAAGGTACAGTATGTGAGCAACTTTAAAGTCTGCAGATCAAGGTTTTTATGAGGAGAAGAAAAAAGGAGTTCTTGAATTTGAGTGCTGTACAATGGTACTTCTGCTTCATATTCATCTGTCTGAATCACAACAGACCATATTAAGTTTTGTTCTAATTTCTGACAACTAATGAAGGCAATAATTATGCTGAGGCATTCCAGCAACATTCCATTTCATTAACAGGCAAGAACAGCTCTAGGACTAGACTGAGATTATGGTTTATAGAGTAAACAGTTTCTCAGAAGATGTATCTGATTCATGCATTCCAATATGAAATAAATAAAGAAGCAGCTATCAGTAGCAGAGATAGCAGCACATTGTTTTCCCTCTTCCCTTTGTGCTTTCAGGATTCCATTCTGTTTTTTCAGATGTTTTTAGACATTCACACGTCTTCAGGGAGGAAGTCTGAACTTCAAGGACATCTGAATGGCCCTTTTCAGACAGAGTAACAATGTTTGGTACTTGGAGTTTAACAACATGAAATCACATTCAGAAGTGCAGCTGTGAACAAATCTGTAAAATAATATCTTGCATATTAGTGCACTCAAATGACCTAACACAAATGGCCCAACACAGCTATATGCAGTTTTTTGTTTGTTTGTTTGTTTATGAGAGCTGCTTCTCAGTCTTAAGGAGATTATGTTCTTTGAATGCATCTATCTCAAATTGTTTACTAGTCTTATTTTAAGAAGTGGCATTTGCTGTTACTTAACAAAAATATTATTCACAATGGGAGTACCTCATACACTAGGCAGTGCTTTATGTCTTCCATAGAAGCACAGGGGTAAAGTTGGAAGGGATCACAGTGGTCATCTGGTCCAACCTCCCTGCTCAAGGAGGGCCATCCCAGAGCACATGGCACAGGATTGTGTGCAGATGGTTCTTGGATATCTCCACTGAGAAAGACTTCACTCTGTTCCAATGCTCAGCCACCCTCATGATAAAGAAGTTCTTCCTCATGTCCTGGTAGGGCTACCTGTGCATCAGTTGCTGCCCACAGGCTCTTGTCCTATTGCTTGGCACGCCAGAGGAGAGCCTGGTGCATCCTCTTGACATCCTTCCTCAGATACTGAGAGAGATTAATACTCCCCTCAGTTGTCTCTTCTCGAGGCTGAACAAGCCCAGATCCCTTCTTTATTCAACATGGGGTAGATATAGAGGGAAAACAGACAATGAAAGCTCAAAATTTCTGCAAGACTCAACGGAGTCTATTATAGAAAGTACCATAGTGTCAGTTTAATTTTATCTCATTTAATTTAATTAATACATTGACTACAAATATTGTGCATTCAAGAACCAGGTTCTATAACATGGGAGAAATCTCAGAGCGGGATTGTCATGGAAGAAAAGCCAAAGACATGTTGAAATGAGGAAACAGCATTCAGCTTGGAAATTGGGCAAAAACTCAATGTACTTTATCTATTATAGTACCCCAATGCTTATTTACCAAAGCTAACATAAATTGAAAGAAGTTAGGAAGCAGAGTGGGAAGTCAGATATAAAGGCCAGCCCTTAAGCCTCTGCAGAGCAGACCCCACTGACAGGCTCTAGGTACAGGTCCAGACTTTTGAATCCTTGAATTCTAGAGTTTTTACAGTTCTAGTTACCTCCTTCCTGTTTTTCAGGCCTAATTATCTTCACTCCCTAACGTCCTTTGAATCTCTTCTCTCATTTCCACAGTGTTTCCACTTGTGACTGGAAGCATTTATAAATCATGTATAGTAGAAAAGAGAGACTTTCACTGCCAATGTGTATCTTGAGACAGTAGCATACACTTCACATAAGTAACTTTTTATTTGTACTTTTTTTTCTCCCCATGTGTTGCACACCTTTGCATACCTTTGTCCAGATTTATCTAGTCTAGTAATAAACTGTTATATTTTGTGCTAACAAGTGTTGATGCAATTTTTGTTCTAAAGAAGACATCTTACTGACACAGCTTACTGATGGCCGATGATCATTCAGAGAAACTATGTTAACTGTGCTGCTGGGTGTTTTTACTGTAGTAATTTTTATCACAGCTTTTTCTACCACAATAATTAATAAAAATGCATGGCTTATTTTGTTTCATTTTTTTGCACAGATTCAAATTGCTTCTAAATACTCAAAAACAATTTCCACGAGGAAAATCCTGGTTATAGTTTCCTTCAAGAACGGGTGCCTTGTAAAAACAGATCTTAAGAAGACTTCCAAAGTAATCAGTATCCCCTTTGAATTCAGTATAAAATAATTAATGATTAGATAAAAATATTCTCCTATGAATGAGTACACACAGCAAGAAAAAAACAGATACAGAATACTTTGAGCATATAATGACTAGATTTCCATGAAATTCTGATCAATTGTATCCATAAATTTATTACTAAAATATGGGCACATTTATTTAACATTTCTCATGAGCCTTTTTCATTGTATGCATAATTCCCATTCAGCATCACACACTACTTGAAGGGTGTTGTAACCCTGCATTAAGAATGGTATGTCCCTTAATTCCTGTGACCCCTGTAAAATCCATGGAGTGACCCCTCTGTTATCCTATTGGCAAGAAGCCAAGTTACCCCTCCTCTTTCCTGACCCTAGAAAAGACCCCAGTTTGGGTCTTTTCTTTTTTTTTTGGGAAACTTCCTTTTTGTCCCCTGGAGGCAATGAAGAAATAAACCGAGGAAACCCCTGGGAGAAAGAGCCTCTTTGTATCTTTTATCCTGTTCATGTTATCCATCCCAGGCTTTCCTTGCTACAGAATTGCCAGTGAGCAGGGAAACCTCTGATGCGGTAACAGAAGAGCAGCAGTGTAACTCCATGGGATACAATAACAACAGGACCTTGCGAGATCTATACACAAACAGAATCCCAGCTGAGATGCAGCAACTGTGCTGAGGACAAGTATTTCTGAAAGGGAGCAAGATGAATTCAAACAGAAAATTATACAGCCTTAACATACAGCACTAAAAAAAAAACAAAAACAAAAACAAAAACAAAAAAAATCAAAACAAACAAAAAAAACCCGAGTAACACCCTATCAGCTATAACAATAAGCAAATTCAAAAGATTAAAACTCCATCTTCTTCAGTTTTTACAGGGTATTTCTAGGTTGCACTATGTTCTCAGTTCTAAATGTCCACTATCCATTCTTTTGACTATCTTTCTGTTTCCCTCGGCTACCATAATTCCAAGAATAATTTTCCCATTAATGCACTAATGTTCTGAGTGAAGAATTCATAAATGCTTATAGAGTTACAAGTTTAAATTTGTCATGCATCACTGGAAAAATAAACCATTTACACTTTATTCACTCTGGGCCCATTTATGCCTCTAGAAATGTGAGATATATCTGAGAATTTGTCATAAATTGCAACCCCAGTCAGTTTTAATCTTTGCAATACAAATATAGGAAAATTGCATTATAAATTTATGCACCTCCAATTTTAGGAGGGGCAAAAACCTTAGGAAACTAAAAATGAAATGGCAATAGAAATAACTAAACCATTGGAATATACAGCTTGGATTCCTGAATCCAGATTTTAATATCCAAGGCCAGTACAAGTACCACAGAGAAAAACAGGCACAATTTCCTCTTGTTCACAGATACATCAGTAATTTCATTTTCTATTTCATCTCCAACAATGTTACTTTCAAACTAAGGTTTGTATTTTGTTCCAACACTCTCCTCTGTCCCAGAAAAGCTTAAAGTTTCTAAAAATTTCAAAACACTTCAAGGCAGCTCAAATCAATTGTGACTGGGCCTACTGCTCAGTTCTGCTTTTTTTATTAGATTTTGATAGTGGGAAAAAAAAAAACCCAACCAACAACAACAACAACAAAAACTAACAAACAAACAAAAAAAACCACCACCCACCTGAAATTTTACATCTTAAAAAATGGAAAGCACATTCCTCTTGCCCTTCCCATTATATCTGTGAGATTACAAAAGATCATAGCAATTAGAAGCAGCAATTAGAAATTGCTAGTAAATACTTGTGCATGCTGTTACACAGTATTAAGAAAAAAGTACTCTGGGAAAGTTACAGTAATTTCACGACTATAAGGCGCACCCTTTTGACTAAAACTTTTCCCCAAACCCGGAAGTGCGCCTTATAGTCC
>PYHW01009744.1:1658727-1674889 GCA_013186435.1 Turdus rufiventris | reverse complement strand
GGCGTGGGAGCAAAATTTTAGTTAAAATGGTGCGGCTTATATTCGTGAAACTACTGTAATTTCTAAGCCTTGCAAATTCTGATGTGAGGGTGCTTGCAGCAGTCAGGGACTGTCAGACACAGTGGGGCAAAATTTTAGCAAAGGTTGCAGAAGCTGCCTAGTTTTTAAAGGCTGTACAAAGTTTGGGTTTTCTTTTTCACAGGGGAAGGCACTCAGGTAGGCACCTTGAAGCCTTGAAGAGGAACTATAAATTATGCAGGCAGCAGGTTTTTTGTGAAAAGATACACCCGCACAGCATAGATTCTGTCCTTAAACCACTATATGCTAAAGATACAAGGATCAGGTGCCAATTTAAATTACAGAATAGCAAAGATTTAGCAAATATTGATTCAGTTAAGTAGTTGCCAAAAAGTGGCACAAATCTCAAATTTTAAGCAGGTGAAAATTAAACTGAAATTTCAGCAGATGTCAAAATGTCTTGCAAGATTAGACCCAAAATATTTATCATGCAGTTTTATCTTTGTGGTTCAACCAAAGACCCTTGTATTTTCATTGCATATGCACAAAGGTCAAGATCAAATCCCCAGACAGGTAAAACTTGCAGAGTCAAAATCCAGATTTCTGAGGAGTTGAAGTTAATCTCCACTTGTTGGGATTAAAAGCAAGTGATACTCTGAGCAGGTATCTGATTCTCTAAGGTGCCCTTGTACTTCACTGTAGGGTATGTCAGATTCTCAAAATATTAAAACATTAGAAAAACTCCTCACTATTCTTTTTACTTGTTTTAATCATCTTCAGAGAAATAGGTATTATTTTTGTCAATTAAAGTACTGGTCACAAATTATACTGACTAAGGAAGTGACACCTTCTATGACTTAGTTGGGAATAACTTTTATATTGTATTGCAAAAGACAGATGAAGTGATTAAGCACACAACCCCCAAGAAAACCAAAGGGGAAGAGATGAATGCAAGACTTAGATAAAGCTATCTCCATCCTTTTATAACTACTAATTTCCTTGTTTTGCTCCAACAGCTACCCAGTTACAATTGTAAATTACTAATACAATACGCCTAGTTAAAAATGAAGTCAGAAATCCTTACAGATAAATTCTGCAGGTTTATTTGAGGTTTTCATTGAAAGGAAAAGATGGTCCATGAAGTAGAAGTAAATCCAGATGCTACAGTGGTTAGGATGCTGCATCTATTTCTTTATATAGCACACAGTTGCAATCATGTAATTTGTCATTTTTGCACTGGAATTTTCAGATCAATTTATAGTTTATGCATTTCACAAGTGTAGTTCTGGGTTTAGTGAAGCAATTAAAGGTCATTAATGTCTGCAGTGCAGGACTATGCTATGATAGATAACCTCTGTATCAATCACCCAGTTGAAACAACTACCAAAATTTATCATTTTCATGACAACATAGATCTATTTCCTTTTTTTATGCAAATTGGTAATGAAAGGATGAAGAGAAAGGAAGGACTTATTTATTTCATCCCTGGTGACTACTGCACAGGGCAAAACTATGGGTAAGAGTAAGTATTTCAGCATTCTCCAACATAATCACCAGAAACATGTATTTAAAAACCTAAATATACATTATATTTATTAGCCAAACCTGGACCCCACCACAGCTGAAGATTTCTGAAATTTCTTCTTCCAAAAAGTGAAACTCTGTATGTGAGCAGTTTATCACTTTATCAAACTGGGGAATACAAACATCTCTCAACTAGGACACACTTACATCTCTAAGTGATCAGAAACTGAATGCATTTTCACAGCAGGGGAGGGAAGGTATCTGAACCTCAGAGCTGGCAGTGACATCCTTTACTCCTGAACAACCCCAGCACTCTAGACAAGGTAATGCAGTTATGGGGAAGACTTGGGGCAATATTTGGGACTTGGTGAGGTCACTGAAGAAGCCCTAAAGCTATCTACTGAGCAGTTGCCAGCATTTCCAGGAATCTGTGTGGAACTGGGATTTGATGATATTGTGTTTATTCGGTAGAGTAGGCTGTGCACTGTTAGCATGGTATAATCATACATGATGGGGGTGAGCAAAGAGCACTTTTAACTCAGGAATTATATTTCATGGCTTACTTTACAACAGGAAGCCTAGTTTCTGATACAAAAATAATTGTTAAGAACAAAATAACTATGTATTTTCTTAGTAAAAAAGAAGAAAAAGAACAAAACAGAAAAGACACTGAACGTGGCCTTCCTCATCCCACTGTGTATTATGACTTATTAAAATGTGCCAAAACAACTCCTGAGACTTTTAAAATAGTGTTTGAAGATGTGAATCATACTACATAGAAGAACACCTACAGTACCAAACCACTGAAATATAAAAACGTAGAAATTAATCTACAGTTATTCATTAATCCCCTCAAAATCTTTTAACCTAACTTTTTAAGTCTCCATCCTGAAAGCCACAAAAAAAAAATTAAATTGATTGAAAAGTACATAGCACAAACTTTTTACTAGCACAGATGGAAAGTATCTACAACAAACAAGTTGAAAGTCTGTCACTGTTATATTTCCTAGTACAGTTCCTTCGAAACACCAGTGTTCAAAATAATGTGTTTCTTCTTAATTCTTAAAAATATTTTAAACAGTTCTAACCTTTAATGACTTATAATCTTTTCACCTACCTTACACCTCAGTCTAAGTTTATACTTCCACATACATAGAAAAAGCATATTCATATATACTTGAAAAACCCATACTTATAGAAACTTTGTCCACACTCATGTACTTACCCAGGACACATTTTTAGCCTTAGGTGTTTTTAGCATGGCAACATGCAAGGCTGAAACGACCAACAGCAGTCCCACCAGCATGGAAAGTCAGATGGAGGGGTAGTCCAGGTGCCTTGGTTACCCCAGGATGTGGAGTTCCTTAGCCTGGCTGACACAGGCACACTGAGCATGTGGTCAGGTAACAATAAAAAAGGTCATTTTCCTTCCCCATGTACAGTCCAATCAAACTGAGACATATCTGTCTTCAGCAGCAGCTGGCTGTATTTCTGTGTATCCATGAAATCCAAAGTTGGCTCTTCTCTTTGAAAAGCTAAAAGCAGAAGTCAAAGGGACTTACTCTCACAGACACTTCACCTTCCCAGTGAGAAAATGCAGAGTCCAGTTATCCTCCAAGCTTCCAGCCAAGCATTGATCTTGCAGGAGAATGAAGCCCAGCACTGGGAGCCACTTGCCTTCAGAGGATGTCAAAGACAAACAGCTGCTGGCTGCACCCTTTAACTGCTGCTATGCCTGAATATTTCACAAGCCCAGGATCTTTGGAGTAATAAAGAGAGTTAGGATGTCGATGTCAATGAAGAATGCATGCTATCAGCTCAGCAGGTGCCTGTTGCAGGGGCTGTGTCTGTGGTGTGGTGGCTGCCACTCCAGCCCCGCAGAGGGCACCTGTTTTGCAGCACCTCCGCAGCGCTCACCGGCACCACGCGTCCCGGAGCGGCCAGCAAAGCCTCAAATCACTGCTTCTGCTCGTTGCTCTTTGTTCCTCTGCCCTTCTGTCCTTTTACTTTTACCTCCTGTCAATCTAGATTACCAGTGCAGATCCAGGCTAAATTTTGCAACTATCAGTAGTGATTAGACTGAGTTGATTGAAATCGGATTATACAGGAAGACCTCTGCTTCCTCACTCAGCACACGGGCCAGTACCATTTGCAAAATACTTATGCTTCACTGCACAGTATGAGAGCATTTGGAGCAGTCCATTAAAAGAGAAACAGTGCAGTGGAAACAAGCCAGACTGCACTGTCTCTATAAACGAGAGAAAAGGGATCCCGTTTTCAGGAGCTGCATGAATTTACAGGGCGCTGTTTCAGACCATTTCCAGATGGAAGAGTTTGTTGGAGCCTCACAGATTTACCACAAAGCATCAAAGAGAGGCACTATGTACCTAAAGTGTGCTTTAGCTCTGTGTACTACTCAGACGTGGATCCAGTCCAAGTGTACCTACTTGGTGTCTGACCACTGAACTTGTGAGAAGCATCATCCTTCCCTGGATAACATCTGGAAATCCTACTGACAGTATCTACACAGCTCACCAAGAACACTTTATTCAAACGTGCTTTCTCCAAAGTGTATCATTAAATGAGCAAGGAAGGTGACCTACTTGAACCATATTCAAATATAAATATTTATTTAAATATGAATATGAGATATGAGGTAAAAAGGTACAGTACCATCCTAAAATAGTGATACTTTATCTTGAAAAGAAGAAAACAAAACACACAATAGCAAGGAAGATGGTAGCACAGAACAAGGGACCAATTTAATAAAAAGCATTAAAAAAATGCACAAAATTAAGTCCAGCTGACAGACACTGTGAATACGACAGACAGATGCAGTCTGCATGACAACATACCATTTTTCTAGGACCTCCAAAATAATAACTTAATATTATTATCTACTCATGATACAGACCTAGATTATGCTTCAAGCATCATCTGTCACTTTACACTGATTATTTAATGTATTTGCATAAATGCAATGGGTTTATGATTGCAAGAATTCAATTTGTGGATGGTCTGTGATTTTTTGTGGGTATCAAAATAATATTAAGGTCTTTTTCAAGGTGGTAACATAAACTTCTTACTTTCTTAAAAGAAACTCTAGAAACTGCCAATGTGACGGGACAGAAATAAAATGTGTGTATTTCCCGCTGGAAATAGCTATCTGATTTTTAAATAACTACAGTCCTCTGCTTAATTCTAGTCCACATTGCAGATAATCAGAAGCTACGTCTGGTACACTCTGCATTGCATATGCCAGAAAGAAGGTTTATATGCACACAGTGTTTAATTAGATCCCCTTCTTTTTCATAAGTCTCCTCAGTCTCAAGGAGCCGAGGCACTGTCTGTAGCATTACATGATTGGGACTCAAATAAAAGAGTGGAAGATTGCCTTCAATGGGTGCACTGAGATTCAAACTGCAGTAGTTGGACAGGTGGAATACAAAGGCATATGACTGGATATAAATCCAGCAGTGTAGAAACTTTATGCAGTGAAATATTCTAAATTTTGAGATGTTAAGCAATTATTAGAAACGGTTTTGTTTCAAATATACCATGTCTAGACATATTAAAGAAAATATCACAGAGAAATTACTTTATTCCATTCTAAAAGTTAAAGAATATAAGTCTAGAGTTTGCTACATTAGCACCTAACACAAAGATATCCTACAGTAATGCCACTGGTGTGGAATGGATTAGATCAGATCTGCCCCTATATACTGTGACAATAAATATACACTTGGTCCTAGACATACAAGCTGAAGAACAGCTGGCATCTGAGCTTTCTCCTTCTTAATATTAACTCAGTTCACAGAATTTTAGAGCAGCAGCTGCTAATGGCTTGCCAGACGTGCTCAGATAAAATGAACTAAATTTACTCCCTCACACAGAAGGATTTTGAAATACTGAATTTTACTTTAAGTTGAAAATTTAGATGCTAACAGGACTAGAAAGTCCTGAAATTAACCCTGTTATAAGTAGGACCTGTGGTGCAATCTTTAATTCCAGAGGACACAAATCTCATTGTAGAAAACAGAAGGTCCTCATAAGAGGAACAATGATGAACCTAAAATGACAGAAATATTCTGCACCATTCTGTCTTTAATGAGCACATTTTCAGAAGATGCTGGTGAGGGAAGCTGCTGCTGTTATTCTCATTTGATAGCTGGAATATGTATTCCAGATGAGTCCATTAGTTAATGAGGAATCTAGTCTGAGAGGATTCTGGTCTGATCCTTTCAAGAATTTAGCATTCTGCAATGCTTTCTGTATTTAGAGTACACTTGTGGACTTTCTCTGCATTGCATACTCAGCAGTTCTGCAAACAAATCTTCATCACTTTAATTTTGAGATCACAGACCTCTTTTAAGCTGGGTATTCCCCAGTGGTGGTACACAAGACACTTAAACTATTAACAGAATTTCTGATTTAAGCAAAATATTCAGCATTGCCAAAAGCCAAGTAAGGACCAAATCTATTTCCATTTTACTCTTAAAACTATCTTCTTTCTTCCTGCCCTACATTTGTTAGCTCTGCCTTCAAAAAGAGATGTTTCACATGAAGAAAATTGATTTTTGTTTTTTTTTTTTCTTGAGTATCAGCCATACAGTGATTAAGTCGTAACCTAAGAAAAAGAGAATTCAGTTCTTGGTCTTTAAATACCACATTGTAGCATATACACAGAATTCTAGGATGTCTTAGCTTTCAAATAATTTACTTCTAATCTCAATGCTTTTTTTTTGAAAGGTTTTCTTTTATTATGGGTTTTAATAAAAGTTCCAGAAGTTCAATCACCATCAGATTAGAAACTATATGAATGTATTGCATCGATTTTGATTTCAACAAGCTTCACAACCACTGTCCTCAGTTCAGAGCTGTGGCTGAAACAGATGCTTCTTACCCAAATCATTCATTTTGTCTCTTCAGAGTTAGCAGATGATAGAAGTATTGTGTCTTCTCTCTAGATATAAAACAGAAATAAGACCTTGCAAAAAAATGCTGCCAATTTGCTCATTAAAGTTTGTGGAGCAATTAGAACATGACAGGACTGCACTGCTAATGAAGATGATTAAAGAAAAGCCTTTGCATACATAACACACCGTGACGTGGGCTGCCAAATCATAATTGCTGCTCTTTACACAGAGAAATAAATGGCCTGGCTGCAGAAAGGATGAGACACATGGTCAATCTTCTGCTTACTGATAGTGGAAAGATATTGCAGCTCTGACACTGAGCCCTCCAGCTGCTGTCCCTGACAGCTCTGCATCTCGCTGTCATCTCCTCTCTGCCACCAAGTGACTCCTGACTGCACAGCCCAGTTGCTGAGGTTCCTTCCAAATCCTCTGAGTCCTGTCCCTCCCCTGAGCCCCAGCCAGTGCTACCACCACCAAGCCTGACCAGCCAAACTAAGGACAGCAGCAAACCCACCTCTTGCTTGAGGCAGATTCCCACAGCCAAATCATATTTGTAACTAGTTCTTCTCCAAGGATCAGCTTATTTCCTCTAATCTCATCCAAAATAAAAATCTTCTGGAATATAGGCCATGGTTGTAGAAAACCTCCCAGTTGCACAATCCAGAGCCGATGTGCCTGGGATGAACAGAGGAGTCATGCAGCAAGGCAAGAAAGCTGCTGCCCAGCTGCTACAGCTCAGAAGAGGGAAGAAAATTGGATGGATTTACAAAGAGACCCCAACTGCAAAGCTGTAAAACCAACCAAAATTCACATAATTCAAAGTTTGATTCAAAAATAATTTTTCAGCATTTATCATAGTTTCTAATCATCATTCATATTGTCAATGTATATTATCTGACATATTGCAGCTGACTCAGAGATGATGTTTCTCAGAACAGGGAGAAATTCTGTGGATATTAATAAAATACAGTATCTATTCCTATAGTTAGTTTCTAAGGTTGGTAAGATAAAAACTTCTTTCCATTTCTTTCTGTATCTGAATACAGTTGTATTTGGAGTACAAAAAAACCAAAGTTTCCTAATAATGCAGGAAAGTGTAAAAAAATGGTTCACGACAAGAAAGGGAAAACAACAAATATCTGATTTTTACTGGCTTCTCCATCATGCTTTAGAGGTAAATGAAAAATTCATATTAGATATTTATAAGTTGAAAATTAATTGCATGCTCACAGCAAAGAAAAGCTTAAAGAGTATGTAAATGTAGTATTTCAGTGGTATTTCAGTTCCTTGTATATAAATAATAATGGAAGCATTAAAAATACTCGAAGAACTGAAATTTAAGAGTTGGTGAGTGTCACATATTTTACTGTATTCAAAACAAGCAAGAAAAATAATCAAAAGAAACTATTAGTAATCAATTACAAATCAAATCTTTTTGTAAAAGATGTACTACATGTTAAGAAAGGTATCAATTCCTGAAGCAGTATGTTAATTCTCATAATGCTTCTATGAAACAAAATTCCTCAAAATTCCTTGATGAGCAAAAGGAATTCTTGTTTCTCTCTTTTTAAAATGGATTGTTTCTATACCTGAAAAGTTTTGTACAATTCTTATGTAAGAAAATCAAAAGTGAGTGCACTATGGAACCTACTACCCAACCTATTTGTGTGCATCTCTCATGCAAATAAATACATTAAATAAATGCTTTTTAATGCAATTATTTGAATAGCTATGCAATATCCTATACTATGAGTTACTGAAATGACTTGAATATTTTCTTTTTATTATTTTTCTGTTGTTATGACCACTCAAACAGTTCCTTTAGAATATACACAGAGACAAAAAAATAAAAAGGGACTGACTCATTTGCAGTATTTTCTACAACAAAACAATGAAAACATTGTACACACACAAGCAAAACCATGAAAAGTATAGCAGTGCTTAGGGGAACAAAAATTTGTTTTAACTTTTTATTTACTTCTAGCCCTAATTAAATACAGCATCAGATGATCCTGTTTTCCTGTGGCTATCAACTGAAAAATGTCATGGACTGAAAAGCCAAATACCCTAGACTATAGCAATAATAGAGTTTATTAGATGTTGCTGTTAGACAACATCATCAAGCATTTCAAGCCCAAATTGCTAAAAACAGTGTAGGTTAGAAGAGTGATATTCAAAATCACTACCAGAACTGTGAAAACCTTTCAGAGAGACAGTTTCATTTTAAGCTCATGCAGTGTTGTCTTCTAATCAATGAAATCATCGGTGAAAAGCCAGTTCAAATCAGAGTCTGTCTTGCTATGTCACATCATTCCTCAGGGACAAGCAACATACTGCAAAGCACTGATCTCAAAACAAAAATGTTCTCAAAAATGCAATTGAAAGAAAAGATTGCTATGATTGACAGCCATACATCAAAAAATATTCTAGCTTATACGGCCTTTTTTAAATCTCTCCTTTCTCATGCCTATTTGTATTTGCTATAGGCAAAATGTTATGATGGATCTGCTTCTCATGTTATAGCACCTATATGCAGGGAAGACAGCAAGAGTGGTCAGAGCAGCCAGTCCAGAGCAGATCAAGGGAGAACACTTGGCTCTGGCTTAGAGCACCCTTGTAGTCAAAGTCAAAGAGACATTCTGGGGAGAAGAGGCAGAAGAGGGGACAAAGAAAAGGTAATTAAATAAAGTTCAGCTTGACCAGGTAATATTTATGCATTATATATACAGATTATCCTCCTGGGCTGCCCAACACAATCCAATATAATCAGGAGTAGTGTACTGGAAAAAGGCCACAAATTACATCATCCCTCATGCACCAAATTAAATGTTCCAGCAGCAGAGCACGCTCAGGAGCACATCTCGGGCATTGAGGGATGAAAGAGATCAGCACACGACAAAATGATGGGCAGTAATTTATGGGTAACAGGAATGTCCTGCTGTCAGCAGTGCCAGAGAGGCGTCTCCTGAGATCACGAGAGCCAGTGGGACAGACCACTCTGCAAACCCAAAAGAGTTTATGTGAAGGAAAAATGGGAGAGATTCTTATAAAACTCATAACCTGCCAGAAACATGTTTATCTCAACATGATTCACAATATGTAACACTGAGGCTGCGATCTATCTTTAAGCTGGTGAAGAGGCAACATTGCTCCAGCCTCCTCCTCCTCCTCAGGAGGAGGCAGGAGGAAGGAGACGCAGGATCACAGCAGCAGTGGCTTCTCCTGGGGTCTCTACTTCGTCCTCCTTCACAGTAAAGGGCAGCCACTGGCAGAGTGTTGAAACTTCATTTTCACAGAATGTGTGAAGCCATTCATATTCCCACTGATCTCTGAGACTTCAGAGCATTTGGAGAACAGGTTTACCTAGCACAGCAGCATCCCACATGTTCCCATATATCCTTGGTGCTGGGCTGGGCACAGACATCCTGCCTCAACAAGCTGAAACCAAAACAGAAGAACCAGCCTTGGTGGCTGAAAATAGTCCTGGTCCTACCTTCTCCAACTCCTGGAGTTTCCATCTAGTTTTGGCAAGACTCCATTACAATTCATCAAACAGGCCTTAAATTCATCCAATTTACTTGCCCTGGGCAACACACTTTATCCTACTGTGTTGTGAGTAACTGACACATTTTATTTTCTCATCCATTTCTTATTGGAAAATGTAAACAGTTCTCCAGTTCAGAAAGAAGGAATTTCTTATAATCAATTTTCCCCTGGCCCTAATGGTCACTGTCACTGGTCAGTCCTTCAGCTTGGACAAACTGGTCTGTAACGTCATGGTAATGACACCACACTGCACCACTCAGTTTGGGAAACACACTGAGCTCTGGAGTTCAAACTAGAAAAGTTAACTGTTTGAAATCACGGTCAGAGTTTTGCATTTACCTCTATAATTTAGTCACTCATATTCATAGAATGACAGAATTTTCTGGTTTGGAAAGGACTTCAAAGATTTTCCAGTCCCAAGCCCCCTGCCACTGGCAGTATGCCATTCACTAGATCAGGTTGCTCAGGGCTCCATCCAACCTGGCCTTGAACACTTCCAGGGATGGGGCATCCATAAATTGTCTAGGGAAAATAAATTCTTATCATAGGAACTGTTAATGTAGTTTGCTGTATTAAATCAAGGAACAAAATTGTAATCATTTATTTTTAAAAATGAAATAAAAATAATTTTCCACCTTCTAGGGCAGAAATCCACATGCTATGTGATAGCAAAGTGAGAGAATTTCTCTCAATGTGTTATTCATACACCTTCGTATTTGGAGAGCACCCCAAGAGACTAGTCAAACACATTAATAAAGAATACAAGCTCTAAAGAAATTACCGACACTGCAAGTTTTATTTTGTGGTCTAATTTGTCCCTTTTTAGTTTTAAACGCTTTAAATTTACAGCATGAAAGTACAGAAGTGAAACAGAACCCACAGGCACATGCACATGTGATCATCATTCAATCAGCAAATTGCTTTGGGTCTCACTGACTCTGGCAGTTTTACAAATTTTTTGTTTCCAGCTGGTTGAACTGTTCTTGAACAACTTTTTTATTTTACTGCAGTAGTCATAAACCCCTTTTCTGTCTCATCTACCATCCATGTACTCTGAATACATTTTCTTTTTCTAGAATAGGTATGACTTCCCTAATGCCAAACAGCTACACTATTCTTTTTATTTTTTACAGTATCAAAGAAAAGGAACCTTTTCTGCCTGTGATCATGACATTTCTCTAAGAGTTCAGAAAGTCTTTCTGTTCAGTGTTCCTGAGACACAGCCTCACAATAACAACTGGTACTGTGAGCAAGCTTTTCACAAGACAAGAGATTTTTCCTTTGAATCCAGCCACAGTTCTGCCATGAATGACTGCAGAGTTCACTGAACAAAAACCACCTCTGTGATCTCTGCCTGTAGCACAGGTAAATATTACTATTTCTGGAAAGAGTTTTTATCTTCTCTGTTCTGCCTCCTTTTTATTTCTCTCTTTAAAGAAAAAATTATTTTGATTCATGTCTGAGGTTTATTTCAGTCTACAGAACTTGGGCATTTTTCTTCAAATTTTACAAGGATCACTTTATCCAGCTTAGAAATGTAAGTAAGATTGGGGTCAACTCCTTCACTGTAAGTAACAGTAACAGCATGAAAACATGATGTCATGATGTCTTATCTCTTTGAATCCAAAGAAATTTCAAAATTAAGTATAAAAAAAAGGAAAATATTTGGCATAAACACCACATTTTCAAATGCACACCTAGAAGAAGGGTCCCCTGCAGGAAGTCTTGTGTCTGCAGCTGGCAGGAGCTTGGCAATGGCAAGGCTGAGCCAGGTCACTGCATTTCAGACCAGGAGAGATTTGCTGTGCAATTCTACAGCCTTCCATGGAAGCCTTTATTAATTCTGGGTTTGGGGTTTTGTGAGTGTGTGTGTGTATGTGTGTATATATGTGTATCATGGAGGGGATTTGTTGGGTTTTTGGTTGCTGTTTGTTCAATAAACCTTTTTAATTTTCAGAAATCCTACCTCATCTGGATGGGAAAATGCATCATCATAGATCACAACAAGGGAAAGGGATTTAAAATGTTTTCTTGGCAAGCTCACTGGAGACCCATATAAAAACTGCTGTCTCAGTTCCCCCACCAGTGAGTGGGACACACAGCCTCATGTGACCCTAGGACACCCTTTTCCAGGGCAAACCTTGTTACTATTGGTCACCCTGGACACACTTTGGACAAATAGAATATTTCTTAAAAGATAGAGTGAATGAATGGTTTTACTCACAATAGGCTTGGATGAGGTATGTTATTACCCAGGAGCTTCCCAACCCTTGACACAAGTCCCTTTAAAATTAAAACAAAAAGAAAGATATTTCCTTAAACCTTCAAAATCAGTCAACAGTTAAATTTTTTATGAAGACAAAGGTAAGGAAGCTGAATCTTTCCTTTTCACACATGTTCCTGTGTTTCTATTCCATTTTCCATCTTTCTGCATATCTTCACCCTCAGGATGTAACTCCCACTGAGTACCTGTTTTTGGTGAAGCATTTAGCATTTTATAATTAACCTGAACGTTGAATTCTCCCTCAACATTTGTCAGTGAGAATTAATTTATTTCCTTCCAAAAATCAGAACTCTATGGTTAGTCTTCCTCTCAAAACAAATCCTCTTTTGTCTCCTCAGAGATGCAAATATTTTCTTCTTAGACAAGGTATCATTTCATGGGCTTGCCTGGTTTAATGTTCACTTCTTTGCCTCAGTCAGGATAAGATTTCTTTCATCTCTCCAGTCCCTCAGTGACCTGTTGCACCTCATGTCTTCTCCTAAGGTATATGTTGTAATTCATATGCAACCTACACAAACATGCTAATCCTTGTAGAGAAAGACTATTACTGCAATGCAAGTAAATTAATAAATAATGGCACAGTGACAATTCAAAAGATAAACATGACAATACTTGAACAATTACCAGCAATCATTAGACAATATAGTTCAATCGAAAATTCTGCTGTCCTTTTTACTTGAATTACAGTACTGTGGCTTTAGACACATGCAAACATGTATTTTTAATGAAATTAAACATGTATCTCTAATCAAATGTGTGCAAGAACCAGCATCTTCTATTTATTTACTGACGCTGGCTTTGTATAGGGTCATGCTTTTTTAGCAGACTTTCAGTATTCCATGAGAAAATGAAGACTAAAAAACATTAAATTAAATGTATTACAAGTTTTTTCTTCCTGTTTGGACAACCTTTTACTACGTTTGATTCTGATTAGGCAGATAATCTTCTGAACCTTTTGCACGGCCTGCACTGAAACAAGCCTTAGAAAGAGGGCTGCTCTTAGAAATAGTAAACTATCCAGTGTTAAGTAAAATCTGTGGCTCACAATTAAATGAAAACATTATTAAGAGTATATTATGTAATACATGTAGCTCACATTAACAACTGGAAAAACAGGAGGTAAACAGAATATTTTTTAAGTCAGGTAAAGCAGAGGAACCTTAGAAAAGTTGTATTCGCAACTTTCTAAACAACTCATGATCAGAAAATATGGGAAAAGTGTTGGTAAAGAGTAAGAAAGATATTTGACTGGGATAGTTTCTGGAAGTAACAAATGGAAATACAGAAGCAATAAATGAAGCAAGATGTTTCTACTGAAAATAGAGGTATCAATGTCTCCTATAGCCAACCAAGTTCTGTGCACAAACCCATAAGCAGAAAAGATTATAAAATGTAAGGATTGAAAGTGTTACTGCTAGCAGTCTGGGTATAAACTCTGAAATGCATTTTACAGAGATGATGGACAAGATGAAGCATTTCACCAGAATAAATAGGTCATTATTCCCATAAAGATAGTAATTTTTATTACTCTGTAACAGATAAAAGTGTGCAAACACTGCCTTCAAATTATTTATTTCCAGAAGCAGCACAAACCCCAGGAGTATTCCTTCTTTTGCATCACGCTCTAATGCCACACAGATTCCTCCGAGCCACATATGCACACGTGAACATAGATGCATGACTGCAAATACACTCTGCAATAGATTATTCAGCTGTTAAACAAATAGCATTTAATCCAAGTGAAGCAGCAGAGTGGTTCCATCTAGAGGAAGAGTGTGTAAAAACTATTCATCCCTGACGGCTATCTGTTTTTAAATAAAGAGTAAGCATAAACCACTACTACAGCACACTCAGTAAAAAGGCCCTGCTACCTGCTACCACAGCTCCATGAATACTCTGTTTCTTACACAAGTGTGTACTGCATTCTTGGTTAACTGGACAGAAATTATAATGTTGTAAGCATCAGAATTATTAACATCTATAATCTGGACAATCTGCTTCCATTGATGATGCAAGCCAGGATTTCTGGTCTGGAGTGGACATTGCTTGGTCACGTGGAGCTTCTCATCTACCAACACCATCTTCTCAGGTCCAAGGACACCAAGTCTTTCTCCTCAGGGCTGCTCTCATTCTACTCAGAGTAATCTCTGTCCAGCCTTTATCTGCTCATGGAATTGCCCTGATCCAGGTGCAGGACCCTGTACTTGGTGTTATCGAAATTCAGGAGGCTGGCACAGCCCCACCTCCCAAATGGATGCCATCCCTTTCCTCCAGCGTGTGGAGTGTACCATGCAGCTTGTTGATGTCAGCCAGCTTGCTGAGGGATACCCTTGTGCCACCATCCATACTGCTGACAAAGATGTTCAACGGCACCAGTCCCAAAACCAACCTCTTGGGAATTTCACTCACCATCGGTCACCACTTGGACACTGACCCACTGACCACAGTTCTTTGAGAGCAACCATCCAGCCAATTCCATGAGCTTTCCATGTGTCAGATCCATCACTCCCCAGTTTAGAGACCAAGACGCTGTGCCAGACTGCATCAAATATTTTGCACAAGTCCAGGTAGATTCACAGAATATTCTGCATTGGAAGGGACCCACAAGGATCACTGAGTCCAACTCTGTGTGAATGGCATGTACAGGGACTGAGCCCACAACCTTGGTGTTATTAGCACCATGCTCTGAACAACTTGCCTCATCCACCAATGCTGTAATCAAGTTGTAGAAATACGCCAAACCTGTCAGGCATGACTCGTCCTTAGTAAAGCCATGTTAGCTGTCACCAATAATATCCTTATTTTCCTTGTTCCATAAAACACAAAATTGTGTTTCCCTTTTCCAGTCCATGGGAACTCCTCTGGATTGCCATGACTTCCCACATATGATTGAAAGTGGCTTGACCATTTCACGTGGAAGCTCCCCTAGGATCCATAAATGCATTTCCTCAGGTCCCATGGACTTGCCCACCTTCAGGTTCTTTAGATAGTCTCAAACCTAATCTGCCACAGCAGGCAGTTTTACATTTTCCCAGTCTCTGCCTTTGCCTTTTGTGACTTAGCTGGTGTGGCTGGAGCATTTTTCCATGAAGAATGAGACAAAAAAGCCATTGCGTACTTCAGTCTTCATGTCCCAACTACCCAGGTCTCCTGTTTCTGTCTGAAGAGGTCCCACATTTTCCCTGGCTTTTGTTTTATCATTGACACACCTGCAGGTTTGGTTTTTTTTTGTTTTGTTTTTTTGTTTTTTTGGTTTTTTTTGTTGCCCTTGACATTTTTGAGAAGATTTAGTTGTATCAGAGCGTTGTTCAGAAAATTTTTCTGTATTCTTTCAACATTCCTGATGGAAGGGGATGTTTAATCACAACAGAATAATTACAAGGCTTTTTCCAGAAGTGCTTCTACTCAGTGAAGCACTCTTGCTATGTTCAGCACTTCATGAATCTATCTTTTGCATTCAAACCTAAAAGTGTTCTTTTATCTTCCTCTCATTTTCCTATTACCAAGTTACTAATTTTGCCACCTCGGTTTAGTATAAAGATAGTAGGAAAGACATTAAGCATGGCATTCTTCCATAGAGAATTCAGGGGACTCAATTAGTATTGTAAGACAGCCAGTTAATTTTTCATGACTTCACACTCATAAAATTGTTATAGAATGCCAACTCATCAGAAAATGCATTAAAATTGCCAAGAATACAGTAATTTCACGATTATAAGCCGCACCATTTTGACTAAAATTTTGCTTCCACCCTGGAAATGTGGCTTACACTCAGGAGCTGCTAACATATGAAAAAAGTTCGGAAATTTCCAACCCCGGAAGTGCCAGCCAGGGTGCCGAGCTGAGCACCTGCCAGTAAAACCCGGGATTGCGC
>PYHW01009744.1:1605884-1645891 GCA_013186435.1 Turdus rufiventris | reverse complement strand
AAAAAGTTACCTTAAACTGAAAGTGCAACAAGGCATCTAAAACCAAAAATAAAATTAAAACCCTGAAAATCTCACTAAAATATAGAAAACTACCAAGACAGTAAAAGGTATTTTTTCCCTGCTCTAACATGAAAAAAAACCCCTATGAGTCTTGTTTTTCTTGTGATGTGTTTTTGCAATGACCTTTCAGTTAGCCATTATCATTAAGACAATACCAAGGTTAATGTAGTCAGGGATTGATTTTATTTTTGCATACAGGGCAAAATGATTGCACCTTCAAAAAAGGAGCTTATCAGACACATACAAAACATTTAAAAGACTTGTACAGGCACTTGTCAAGCAGGAAAAAAACAGTGAAATATATACCAACAGGTACAATAAATAAGGAGAAAATATAGAAGTGTTTTAAAGCAATCAGTGAGGCTAATTTTTCAATTTTTAGATGCAGCTTCTCCAAAGGTAAAAGAGCATTGAAGAAAGGACAAAAGTTCTTATCTGAAATTAAATGCACAGGCTGGCATGAAAAGGGAAATAGGAATGAACCTTTAGAAGGCCAATGAGTGATACAGCTATTTGTATTGTCCTCAAGTGCTTCATTTCACAGGTTATATAAACTGAAGGGTGAGGAAGAAAAAAGAGGCTGTCACAGAAGTGTTATCATTTACTTTGATTGGTTTCTTCAGCTAACCAGCAATGTGTGGGTGAAGCCTCTGGCAGCTCACAGACAACTGAAGCTCATGGCCAGATCTTCCATAATGTGATCAAGTGACTGTCCAGAGATAATGAGATGGGTCTGAAGTGTTCAGTGCCAGCAAGCTCAAGGCACTGCTTCCCCAGCTACCTCAAATGGCATTGCATCCACTCCAAAGGAAAGCAATGACAAAATAAATCCAGGCTAAATCCTTCTTCTGGATGAAAAAAGCAAAACACAAGACACAACCTGCCCCTCCAAACCCTCTATAAAAGTCACAGAAAAAATGACTGTCCACCCTATGGTGGATCTTTCAGGATCCTTTAGAATAGAATGTAAGTTCCATTACATTATTATTTCAATTTATCCATTAAAGGATTGAGGTAGCAAAGCACTGCAGGAGATCACGGAGTCCAACCCCCTGGCACAGCAGACTCAGCTGAAACAGGTTGCTCAGGGCCATATCTGAGTTTCAAGTTACCTCCAAGGATGAAGTATCCCTAAGTTCTCAGGGTAACCTGTTAAAATGCTTGACCACTCCCACAGGAAAACAAAAGGCTTTATCTTAGTTTAACTGCCATTGCCTGTATTTTCTGGCTCTTGGTTGACTCTCTCTACAATGCCCATGTCCCTCTTGTCCTGGGGAACCCAGAACTGGATGAAGCACTCCAGATGTGTCTCACCAGTGCTGAGCAGAGAGAGGTCATCTCCCACCTGGTGGCAGCACTTCTGCTAACACAGCCTAGAAGGCTGGCGACCTTTGCTGCAAGGACACGTTGCTGGCTCATGCTCCCTTGGATTCCATCAGGATCCCAGGGCCTTTCCTACAAAGCTCCTTTGTAGATGGTAAGTCTATTCCAGTGGGGCTATTTTCTTCTGGATGGACAACACTGCCTTTCCCTTTGCTGAACTTCATGAGGCTCCTGTCAGACCATCTGTCCAGCCTGTTAAGGTCCATGTGGATGGCAGCACAGCCCTGTATCACCACTTCTCCCTGTTTTGTAGCATCAGCACACTTGCTGAGGGTATGCTCTGCATAAATCCCCCAGACTATTAAACAAAGAGGTTAAACTGTACTGCCTCCAGGATCAGCCTAGGGGCACAAAACTAGTGACTGGATTCCAGTCTGGGCTGGACTTCATGCTGCTAAATACAGTTTAGTTTGGCAGTTCTGACAAGTTTCGATCCACTTACTCATTCCATCATCTTGTCTATGAGGATGTGCTGGGAAAGAACTTGTAAAACCTCACCAGAGGCAGGATAACCAGCAACCACCCTCCCACCCTTGTCCTCTAAGCCATTCATCCCATGATAAAAGGCTGTCAAGTCTGGTTTGCCCTGTGTAAATGCATGCTGACTATTCCCAATCATCTTCTTATCCTTCATATGTTTGATCATGGCTTCCAAGAAGAATTGCTGCAGCATTTCACAGAGATTAAAGAAAAGGTGACCAGCCTCTAGCTTCTCAGATCCTCCTCCTTCTTCTCACCCTTCTCACTCTGGTTATATCTGCTTTCTTCAAGTCCCCACCAACTTTCCCTAATCAACATGACTCTTAAAAGATTATTAAGATCCAATTTACTCAGATGCCAGCTTTGTGGTGTGGATAGTCAGTGTAAGTCGATGTCCCTCAGAAAGGCCTCTCCCCTAAAATGTTACACACACATTTAGGTCTGATTTTACCAGCTGCATCATAACTTCATTTTAAGTATGTACACAGATTCCTAAATTTACATCAAAATGTTCAATTTTCTTCTAATTTTAATCCTTTTAAAGCTTTCCAGGTTCATTTCTTAGCAGTTTATCAGAGCCAGTGTTTGTGAAATAATGTATTTTTTTTTTTAGCTAAATGTTTTTAGCATATTGGTCAGTCTTTAAATAGATTAAATTACTTATTTCCATTTAATATGAAGAACTTCAGAGAAGCTGATTTGAGATTTTTTAAGCCACTCAGTTACCTACAAATAAAACATTTTAAGTATTTAAGCATCTGTGCTAAACTGGAAGGGCCTATGGTGACAGAGAAATCATAACAAAAACATCTCAGACTTTTTGGCAGAATATGCTGTTTCTGAATCCTTCAGTTTTCTGAACTGTAGAAAAAGTGATGTAGTCCTTCCCCCTTAAAAATCTAAACCAAATAAAAAAACTTACTTGGTTTACAAAGTTACAGGTAAAAAACCTGTATGAGATTCTCAAAAACAGCCCAACTTTAACAAAGCATATCCTATGTATTATGCAATAAACCACACACAGGAGGAAGTAAAAAAAAAATAAAATAAAAATAAATTTGGCTCTCAGAAATGGTTGGAAATAAGAAAATTATTTCTTTCAAGTGGTGTCATCTTTCTCCACATGACATTTTACTGATCACATGCTGTACTCAATTCCTCCAAAGGCTTTTCAAGAGCCTGCTTTTTTCAACATCTAACTCTTCCACTGCTCAAAAGATCACAACAATGTTCCTCAGTCAACTGCTTTTTTAACAGTATTCCAAATTGATAACTCTACTGTATCATCCATATATGATCTCTATTGTCCAGGAATAAAATAAGAAATTAATTTACCATAATTTCATGCGTATAAGGCGCACCCTTTTGACTAAAATTTTGGTCCGAACCCGGAAGTGAGCCTTATACCCCGAAGCGCCTTATATATGGACAAAGTTCAGAAATTTGACAACTCAGAAGTGTGAGCCGCGGGCTGAGCCGCGAGCCGAGCTGCAGCAGCCGGTGCCAGGGGCAGGCGGGAGTGCTGGGGCCCACAGCACAGGGTGGGTGCCTGGGGCTGCATTTAAAGGCTACGCCAATCTGTGAAAAATGTTTGCAAATTAAGCATTGTGATCACATGATCCATTACTAATTTGTTACTTTGTTGCGTGCGGATCCTCGCTGCAAAAAAAAATAAAAGTGCACCCTATAGTCCAGTGCACCTTATATATGGACAAAGGTCTGAAATTTGCTGACAGTCGGAAGTGCGCCTTATACTCTGGTGCGCCTTATGCTCGTGAAATTACTGTAACATAAGAAATACTCATTACTAGCTCAAGAATTCTGCATTCAGGTGACATTTTTAAATAACAGTTTGCTGATTTAATCACTGACAATGAGCTTTTGCAAAGTATGGGTCCCATCTTCCTGTCTTCCATCAGAAAAGAATGTTGTTGACTTTTTATTCATGTTATAAATTTCTTCTCTTCCAGTCTTTCCCTGGAAAAGAATATCAGTGCTAAGGAGTCTCTGTGCTCATTAAGCCAGCTTCATGCTGGCTGCCTCTACCTCAGCGCTGTATTGCTCAATATTTAATTTTATTTTCTTATAAAGCTGCTGAAGTTGCATGCAACTATTTCTAAACAGACTGGAAAAGAGCAAAACTCTTTCAACCTGAAATATTTTGATTTAGTTATCTATCACTATGTTATTTTTGCTGGTTTACATGTATTAATTAGCAATATTTAGATCTTGTTTAAAACATCCATGTACATATAATTACTGAGCAAAAATAACTTAAATAATTTTAAAATTATCCTTTAATAAAACAGTCCCTCAGAGTTGATCCTGAGAAGAAGCAATGTATGCATACCCTACCGTGCCTGCTAATCTAGAGATGTAAAGCAAACTGCAATATTTTCAAGCTCATTTTTCAATGTTAAAAGCTGCCCAAAGACAGATAATAAACTATTTCCTTCAGATGATCACTAACCTAGGTTTATATGAATCTGACAAGCTATCATCCAAGCTGTAGGTGTTCTCATACAAATTTACGTGAGAGAATTGCAACCAGCAAGTCATGGTTTAAACTTTATTTGACTTGTTTGAAACTGATTTCCTAAAAAGTTAAACAAATAAAAGAAAATACTTCTTACAATAACAAGCATAAAATTCTGGAATTTTCTGTCAGTGACAGTACCACAGACACTACTAGAGAAGAGGGGACAAATTCAAGGACAGCAATCATTTAAACTGACACAAATGCAAGTAGTCAAGGACACAACCTCCAAAAAAGCAAGGAAAACAAGGACCCTCAAAAAGCCAACAAACAGGCTCTTGTCAGACACTAACTAGCATAAATTTAACTACAGTTAGAGATAGACTACTGTGCTAGAAGGACCATCACTTGGATGCAGAAGGAGATTTTATATGATCTGCTATCCTCGCTCTCTTGTCTTTTTTAAAGGGATTTCTGCTTACAGACACATTGTCTGCCTGTCAGATGAGGTTCTTTATATCTCATTGTTCCGTTTGCCTGCAGTTCATTCTGTCTCTTTTTATCCAGAAACATAACTGTATTTCAACTTTTCTCTTGTGATTCTGTGCTTGGATCCATCACCCTCTGTAGTGGCAGCCTGCTTTACAGGTTCTCCTGTCAGACAGGAGTTTGAACACATCGTGTTTCTATGTTTTCTCTTCTTGCTCTAATTTGTCTCCAATCCTACTGTTTCCACCTGAGAACTCAGATATGTTCAGCCTCCAGTTCAGGTCATATCATGCATATACAGATGTTATCAGAAATCTCATTAGCAATGCACATTTGGCAGCTCCTACACGCAGTGATCTTTGTGTTCTCCTTCGTGTGAAGGTCATGTCTCAGGCCATCTCAGATACTATCAGCACCTCTCCCTTGTCCCCAGCTCAAAAGTCAAGGACTTGTTTCTTTCTCATTAAAGACAATCTGTGCTACTGCCTCCACTTTTTTCTGGTTCTATGTCTACTCGTTCCTGTACTTCAGGGATTTATTGAACAAATTCCAAAAGTTAAGTAATTTGCTACACTGAATATGAATATTAGGAAACATCAAGAAGGTGTCCATCTATATCTTATTAGTTTCAGTTCCTTACTGTATTTTCTTACTGTATGCAGAATACCCTCTTGGCTGCATTTTGATCAAGATGCATGATAGCCTTTCCCATAACTCTATAGATAAATTTCTTAGGGAACAAAGCTTTATGTAATTCTGTGATTCTTCCTTTCATGCAGCAGATGCTCCTCCCTTTCACCACTTCATCAGATTCTCCACTTGTCAGACTATATAATTCAAAGACTGAAAATTTCAAGGATATTTTCTACAGGCTTGAAAACTACTAGAAGATGGATAAATTAAGAGACACACATCCCCTTGATAATTACAAAATCGTATTAAATTATAAACAAGCATCTCATGCTTTGCCACAATACCATATCATGCTTGCAGGTGTGGGAAGTCACGACACATGAAACAGTCACAGCACATGCTGCTACTTGCCTAGAAATAATTATCGGGATACATGACATAAAAAGGACATAGAGCAAAAGAAAATCATGATTCTGTAGCTCTGCTGCTCAGACAACAGCTATGTTTTTCCTTTAGACCTTTCAAGAGAGATTGAAGGACAATATTTCATGTCCAAAAAGCTATTTGCTGCAATCATATTTTCCAAAATTGAATATCAAAGTTAATTTCAAATGTGCGTGTTATGGATAAAGATGCACTTTTTTTCTGTTGAAAGAATTCATTTTCCCTCAACACCTCTCTTTAAGCCGATTTCTACTACACGTAAACAAGGTCAGCTCAAAGTGTAGGAGAAAAAAAAAAAAAAAAGGTAACATTTCTGGTTAAAAAAAAAGGAGGGGGTGGTGGTGGTAAAAGGAGGTTTACGTACAAATTGAATTTGGGAACTGCTTTGCCTGTGGCTTTATGCAGTCCAGAGAGAAGATGCCAGGTGGAACCACTGTCCAGAGGATTTGGGGGTCATTACTGCACCCACCCCACATTTCTTGCCTAGTGCAGCTTTTCACAGCACCCGTGCCACCCCAGGGTGGGAAGGCTGAGGAAACAGCTGTCACAGAGTTTCTATTTTAACAGAATTTCACAGAAATATAGGCACTAAAACATAAAAAATTACGATTTACAGCCAGACTAATTTCTATTTCTTTTGGACCACCTGATTGTCTATCAGAACTAGGAGCGAGTGGAAGAAGAGAAAACAATACTTACTCAGTCTGTATTACTCCTACTTTGGACTCAATCTGCCTGTAAAGGGTAATATAAGCACAAGTGCTGCAGGTGCAGGGTTCTCCTCTCTACATTGTAGGGATGATATCTAAAGAAGGATAATTAATTTTATATATGCCACAGGTATATTAAAGGGGGAAAAAATCACAGTAGATACAGAGACCTAAAATGACATTTTTTCGTAAGAGATTATAACACGGATGGTGTTTTTCTTTTGATTCTATTATGAGCAGACTACTTTTTTAAAAAATGAAAAAGAAAACATTGAACTCTCTTGTACTTGTATACTAAGCTTTTAAACATTAGAAGATAAAGTGTTTATTTTCATAACATATTATGAGTGGCCTCAGTTGCATCTGAATATTATGCTAATTTTAAAATCCCCGAATAATTCAATACAAAGAAAAAAACCAGCAGTACTGTGATAATTAGCATTTTTGAAAATAGAGAAAACGAGTTGTTCTATTTAATTACAGCCGCTAGATGGCAAAGTTGGCCAAAGAACCAAATGTTTGAAACTTGTCTGTATCTTCCTATTTGAATACAAAGGCTTATTAAAAAAAAATGCAGAACATTTTGAAAGTATAAAGGAAAAATTAAATTAAGCAATCATAAACTTATTTTATGACATTATCCGCAAGGAATTAAAACTGCTTCATCCATCTATTAAAATCCTTAAAAGATGGTAAAATAATTTTAGCAAACATTCTTGAAATCACACGAAGCAATTACTGCACTGGGCAACAAAAAAAATATTAAATACAGAATTTAAGTTTAGAAGAGAATACCTACTAACACATACACTATTCTTCTGACTTGACAACAAGCACAGTAATGCTATCTTTTTGACTACATAAGACACAGCACTCCTTATGTTTCTTGATACAAAAGCTGCTCTTCTGCCTTTCAAACCAGCACAGTCACTTTCCATCTGGTTGAATTTCAGCAAATACTTTACAAGGAGAGACAGTCTTTTAACCTTTTCTTTTAGTACTTTCGTCTCCTTAGCCTTTTCTGGCTAACTCTTACTTTTTCTCTTTATTTCAGCATATCTGCTTGTTGATTCATGCTTTAAGTTAAATTCCATGCTGTCTGCACTTACACATCCCACTGTACTGGATTCAGTGGTATCTCCAGTACAGCTAAAAGTGACATGAAATGAACATTAGTTGATCCACAAATATACTGCAAAGCAAACCCCATCTGACTCACCTGGAATTCATGTTAAAGAAAAGGCTCTGGAAGAAGTCTCCTGTCCCATGGCTCCCAAAGAACTACTGAGTGATCACTCAGTAAAATTCTACTCACAATATTAGTATCTCCCTCTATCAAAAAAATAAAAAATAGATTTAAAAAAAATTTACCAGGAGCATGAACAAAAGGCAGGATGGTCCTGGCTTGTTTTTTCATGTCTCATGGGACAAATCTGCTTAGCTTCAAGACAGAAGTATTGTGAGCTCCACAGTTAAGTATTTTTGACTAAGCTAAACTACTTGACCACTCAGAAAATTATAAACGTACTGTACTGAGTGTGTGTTCTAATGGTAAGCTCTTGTCATATCAAGCTCTTTACAAGCCACTGGGGCTCCAGCATTGCAAGGGAGGGAGACTGGAGAGATGCAGGAATGTGAGACAACCACTGCAGACCGTAAATGCTCAACAGTTTTGATTGCATCTTTACAGTAAAGGGGGAAGATCTAATGCTGAGTATCATCAGTATTTAGTTTGCATTTTCTTTAATGTGACAGTAATTAAGAAACATCCCTCTCAGAACAAGGAGGAAAGAAAACAGAACAAACTAGGGGGAGGACGAGTCATTCCAAAGCAGTGAGCACTGCCCCCTTGGAGTGTTACCAGCTACACGCAGTAGATGTGGAATGTATTTTTGCTCAGTAGCATCCACTCCCATTCCTAGATGTGTGACATCTAACATGTCAGTAAACCACTGATCACAGTGACGCAGCTATAAAATCTATGAGCTTCTGTGTCACAGGAAGCAGCCAACAGTGCGCTGAGTTTTTAACCTAAACTGCTGCATGTTTCTTATCCAAAGTGCAATGTGAGGAAGGAGGAGGGGATCATAAGGGGGAACAACAGAACAAGGCACCTGCTAAGAGCATTTGAGCAATCCAGTTTCTGAAGCATAAGAAACAGAGCAAGGTACTCCCACAGCTGGCTCTACCTTTGTTTTTCAGCCCCCCAAAAAGCAGGACCTGACTGTTGACAGGTCACTTGTAAGCAGCTTACAATCATGTCCATAGTGAGGACACAGTGTGAATCCCTGTATCCCAAGAGGGCTTCAAATTACTCACAGCATCTTTCTCTTTCTGAGGTGCAGAGCTCATCACACACTTTAAACATGGCATAATGTTGCAATCCTTCTTTCCTTCAGAAAATTTTCTTGTCCAGAGAAACACAGCATCATCAAAACATACAGGGACACACTAGAGTGAGTCCAGCCAAGGTTCATGAAAATGATGAAAGGCTTGGAGCACCTTACATGAAAAAGACAGAAAGTTGGCAATGCTCAGCTTAGAGAAGACTTTATCTATATGCGTATCCAAAGGGACATTGTAAAGAGCACCAGAAACTCAGTAATGCCCCATGACAGGACAAGAGCCAATGGGCTCTATCTGAAATACAGACAATTCCAATTAATTATTAGAGAGCTATTTTACAGTGAGGGTGGTCAAGCACTTTAGGTTGCCCGGGGACCATATGCAGTCTTCATCCTTGGATACTCTCAAATCCTCCTAGACATGGCCCTGAGCAAACAGCTCTAGCTGAGTCTGCTCTGAGCAAGGGGTTGGACACAATGCCAGTTATGCCTTCCTACTGCAATCATTCTCTGATTCTACAAACACTAAACACACAAAACGCCACTGAATTTTGCCTAAGCTTAACTTGCAGTGGTCTCTCTGCTTAAAAAAAGAACTTATAATCTCCACTTCTTACACTAGCTAATGTTCAGCTTGTAGAAGACAATTACAAGATGTTTTACAATTGTTTTGTGAAACTTTTATAGATATTAAGATGCTGGAAAGTTTTAAGAATGCACTGCTATGAAAATGCAAACATTAACATTTAAAAAACAGCATAACAAGATTTTCCTCTTAATAGTCACACTAACCTCCAAAGCCTTCTTCCAGCATTCTGTTCATAATTACCATACTTGTTGGACTCTTGAAGAACAGCTGTCTAATATATTCCTACTGAACTGTGTTGTTACTGATTGGCAAACCATAATATAAGGAATGGAGAAGTTCAAATGCAACACAAACTACATTTTTTGAGAAGGCCAGAATACCCAGTGGTAATTCCTTATTACAAAAGAAGGGAAAAACCCCACCAACTTATTTTTTAAAATATATATCACAGCTTATTTAAAGCAAAAAAATTCTAGGAAAATAAATCTAGAACAATAAAAGCAGCTGGTGCAATAAGACTGGATTTTCTGCGAATTACGGGCAATATTTCACTATTTCCAACCAAACAGAATGAATAAACAATTGCTTTTCAGACTAGTTTCCTAATAAAACTTCTGTCTCCCTCTGTACTGGGCTCATTTGCCAGTTTTGATAGTATTTGACCTCACTAAGCACTAATTTCCTTCAGATTTGTTTAAATGAGTAGCCAAGTAAAAAGAAACTGTAGGTTCTATAGGAAACACTGAGGAATAAACATGGCAACCATTACACAAAGGGCCTCAATTTTGGAAAAAATGCCTTCGAAGCTAAGGCTAAATATATTTGAATAGATTTTGAAACAGCAAAATAAATCCTACTTTATTATTAAAATTTCAGCACACTTCATTTAAGTAATTCAAAACATTCTTCTCCAAACTAACCCAAGACCCGAAAAGAATGTTTGCATTACGCAATGGCAAATGAAAAAAACACACATTACTACCAGTTTTGTGGCACTCTCTGGGCTTTGCCAGTCTCTGTGGGGATGTGGCTTCCCCAGCCCCTGGCTCTATGGGCAGCTTCTACACCCCAGACAATGAAAGCCCAGAAATCCTCGAGCTCCAAGGCTGGGGTCACGGGGTAGGAGGCAGAGAGAGACAGCAAACCACAAGGCGCACCTCTGCCACCCTTTGGGCTCTGCCAAATCACAGACTTTTCCCAAATTAGCACTCTGCAAGCAAAACACAATAGCACCAGGAGACCTCAAGTTTTATCCTTGCAAACGTGCCCCACAACAAACATGGATGAAAACGTGACAATGGCTGGGCTGAGTATTCTTGTCTGGAGTTGGCTGTGTTCCCAAAGTTCCTACAGACCACACTGAACACTCTGGTGGGTAAAGGCTGGGGAACAGAAATAAAAGAAAGGGAAAGAGAAGGATATGCTTCTGAAGGTGACTTCTTGGGAATCTTAAGGGATAAGCAGATGAAAAGCAGAAGAAAAAGAGGCAGTGCTTTGACCATAGCAGTAAGCAGCACCAAAGCTTGGAGTGGTTTCATAGGAAAGAAGGGTAACCTGGGCAACTCAGATGGAAACAGATTTTTTTATTATTTATTTATTTTTAATAGAGACTTTCAAATATTTCTCCCCATTTTATTTTAAGCACTTCCAAAGCAACTCAAATAAAGCACCTTGGATCTCTTCAGTGTCCAAAAAAAGACGCAACATGTGAAGGAACAAAAATTTCCAGATGGCACATCTTGTGAACTCAAATAAGATATCCCTGGGGTATTAACTAATGAAACCTCTACTTCCTCCAGCTACTTGTTGCTTGAAGAATTCAGATGGCACCAAAGCATTTTGCTGGAAATGAAAACACTTTAAACTTCACAGTCCTACTTTGCTTGAAACCTGATGCGGCGTCAAGAAGCTCCTGTCTCCTGAGACAGACTCCACACATGATAACATAAGCCTGACTAATCTTGGCTTCTCTGTTTGGATGGCATACTGTTTTGATAACAGAGTGATCAGAAGTTCAAACAGACCAGAATGAGGAAAGAGTAGCAGAAGAGGGAGTGCAGGCTTTATAACCATGCAATGTACAAATCATAAAGAACACAGCTCATTCTTGTGAAATGCAGCATGTCACTGTAAGTTTTGCTCTTCTAGAGGCATAATCAAGTCAGAAACTGTTATCAGTAGCAAACAAAAGTATACTATAGAAAGCAAACTGCAGTGTTCTGTGTTGCTAATACCTTTATATATGCTTGTAGATGCCACTTTGAATCCTGAAATGAGTATAGTGATTGACATGAAATGGTGGCTAAAATAACCAAAAAAATAGAAGCTCCATTCTGAAAAGCAATGTGAGAAAATAACCAAAAAGGTGTCAGGATTCAAACCATGTCCTTTATAAAATAATTTTTGAACTTTTATGGATTAAGAAAGTAAATTGGGTTCCAATAAAAGGAAAAATCAAACTTTTTACACAGATATAAACTTTTAATGAAGTAATGTATTAAGAACCCAAAACATTTTCTTTGATCGATTACGAAATGTTTAATTTCTATATTCTTAAACTACTTAATTAAAATAAAATTTAAAATAAAATAAAATAAAATAAAATAAAATAAAATAAAATAAAAATACAGTGTGCCTTGAAAGCAAAATCTTTGAAACAGAGCCAGAACTTAAACTTCCCTGTGCTAATTTTATTAATTTAAAATGTAGCTTAATATCCTGCAGGGCTCTGCTGTCAGGCAGCCAAATGCCTTCCAACTGCCCACCATGTCCTCCCCAGGGAAAGACTGGGAATTGGCATCAGTATCCTTCCCAGATGAACAAACATAGCCCCTTCCCACACTCACCAGCACTCTGGCCTGGAAGGAAAGTGATTGCTGAGGTGACAGGAGAGCTGGGGACAGGACACATCTCCCCCCCAGCACGCACTGCCCAGCACAGTCCCTGGCACTGCTGCACTCCTGCTAAAATCCACAGGAGTTCTGGAGCAGATGGTCCAGTTTACCCCACTTTATCCCTGGAAGAAGGCTTGGGGTGGCCCAGGAATATCTAATTTCAACCTCTTCAACACCAGCACTGAGGCTGGTCATGAATGGTTAAAAATGGCAAAGAAAGGCCAGCACACCCTTTCACACTTCTGTGCTATACCTCAGCTCTCTGCTGAGGTATCTCACTCTCTGCTTCATGAAAAGTCAAAACAGAACAAATCTTTATGCAAAAAGATGTTCTGCTATCCCCTTCAGTCTCTCACCTACTCTTCGCAGTGCATAAAAATCTTAACTTCTGCTAATTCAGGAGTGTCTGTCCTTACTTGAGGACAATCTCTTCCATAAACGTATGCTGCAGCTCTTTCAAAAAGCAATACAGTACTTCTGCTCTTCTCATCACAGCTTTACCAGGTCACTACAAGCAGTTACATAAATCTTGCTTTCTGCCATCGCTTGACATCATTCACTCTTTTTAGAACTTTTCTTCTTACAAAAAAGGTGACTGTCATAGGCTTGACAGAATTTTCTTCACATATTGCAGAGGGCAGAAGTTAGGTGCCATCCAACTGCACGCAATAATTAATACGTTTTGGAAACAAAACCAAAAGAAAAAAATAACCTTCCATGACCAATCTTACATCCTCACTGTTTTTCCACAGAGGACTCATAGTGCAGTTTACTTCACTCACGAAATGGCTGATTTAGACTATGACTGCATATTGCTTTGGTTACAATAGAGCACATAAATTACATTAGCAAAGAGTGCAGCTGGATTCGGATCAATTGTAGATGTGCTCCTGCGTAGCATCAGGTAAGTTGTGACACTTGGTAACAGGCTAAACACCGCTATCATGTGGCACACACCAAATGCCTGCTCCTGGATGATTACCAGCTTGGTTTCATTCACAGATGAAATGAGTCAGAAAGATGTGTCCCAAATTTTATCTGTCCAGGATCACAGTCATGGGAAAGTTTAGTTTGCATCTCATGTTTAGCCATGCTCTCCAGTTTGTCTGTAATGTGACACTAATAATCAACATAGTAAGGTTGTGAACTGATTTTTGAAAAAAATCCCAGACACTAACAAACCCACAGTATTCAGAAGGGCAATTGAAATATTTTAGAGCTTTCCTTTTTTTTAATACCAGGAATTGAAATTGATTCTGAATTTACAGCTCTTTCTCCTTTGAAACACAACTCAATTGTGCTTCCTAAAAGAAGCGCTAATAATCAAATTGAAAAGTGTTGTTTTACATATCTACCCATTCTTATAACTATTTTATATATAGAAAATACTGAAATTATTAAAGAAAAAACAAAGACAGAGGGTAAAATCTATACATTAACCTATTGCCTTATTTTCATTCTCAGGAGAGTAAGGAGGGTTAATAGGAGCTAGGAAGAAAGAGTTCAACACATCTTTCACATTCTGAGCAGCTTGAGACTTTTGCAGGGTAGGTGACAGAGGATGTGCCTGGAACACACTAAGCTGTCACTTCCCTCAGCAAATTAAATACAGAAGTGACAGTGCTAATGAAGTGGCAAACAGGTCCAGGCTGTGGAGAAAGATGAATCTCATGAAAACCGTTTCTCAACACACCCCAATGTCTGGGAATAACCAAGAGCATTACTCGCCACCAGTGACTCATGGAGATGAGTATCTGCTCACAGATGTCACATTGTTGGCATTGCATTCGTCACAAGGACAGCAATCTTCCACTCACTGGCAGGCTCAGAGCCAAACTACCTTGACAAAGACTGGAGAAAACAAACCCACAATTACAATTCCAATCCTGAAGGACTTTTTTTCCTTTTCTCCTTTTCCCTTCAAATGGCATGGGGGTTTTCTTCCACCAAGGGAAGCAATAGCTGCAGCAATTAACTGTATTCACAGTATAGGAAATCGTTTTATACAGCTGCTGCCACATACACAATAGGCACAGAATGGATCTGGCATCAAAGAAAGGAGGAGGCAGTTTTCTCTTGAATGAAGTAATTAGTTGTCAAGCACGTTTATGGACTTGCTGTTTGAATTTACATTATGCTCCAGCAAATTGTGTAGATTTAATTGCCACTAGGAATCTCTACAGTATACTCACCATTTTTGTTTAAATGTAGCAAAGCAAGTTTTGCTTCCTGCAAGTTTGATTTGGAATTTAGCTCTGTTCGCTATATCTTACACAAAAATTTTAACAGCTGAGCAATGGTGGGAATGCTAAAATTAACCCAAACCAGCTCCAGAATTCTGGAAGAAAACAAGGATAAATTTCCTTTCTATTTTTTAAAGTTATAAATATATTTTCCATTTCTTTTCCTTAAACAAAACAAACAAAAATATACCCAAAAACCTCCCACCAAAACATACAAAAAACCCAACACACCACCTTAGTTTAATCTTGTCTACTTTTCACCATCTAGAAAATTACTTGTGATATTATTTGTAATACTTGATAATTTTCATTGTTCCCAGCTGTGCACAGCACTTCAAGGAACTCAAACAGAGCAAAGCATGTGTTCCAAAGAGATTGCAAAGTAATTTTCAGAAGTAGTATAAAGGGAAAAAAAAGCACAAGGACAGAAGAAAGCCATTAGTAAAATCAACCAGAACTCCACCACTAATAATAAATAAAACATATTAATCAACAACTGATAAAAAGGCTGTTCAGTTAATATTCATGCTGTCATGCTGAGCCACTAATTCTACACTCAGAAGCAAATGATTTAGACCTACAAGCATTTTCAGCAAAGATACAATAAACATAATTTCATGAGCAGCTTCATTTCACTTTGACTCAACTCTTCAACAGAGAAACTTTCACTTCTAGAAATACATCTATATACAACACCACATCTTGTATTCTACTGAGACAAATGTAAAAGAAATCTACCTTTACAGTTAATTATAAAACACTGCTACATAAAGCATCTCTTAAAAATAAAATCCCTACACTACTGGTAATACTTTGCCTGCAGAAAACACTGACCTAAACCCCACAAATTACATGGGCATGATTTTGTGATTTTAGTGCTCTTAGGGTGCTATTTTGAGTCTAACCTTTCTTTAAAAAGAAATTAAAAAAATAAAAAAATAGAGACTATTTCCATGCTAATTTGCAACCAGATACAAGATGTATCTCCCTGAAGTGGCACCAATAAGGTCTTGCTCCTCTTCTGACGCTATAAAGTCATCCTGCAGTCTTACTCCAACTTTACAACAATATTCACTGAGTTTTTAAAAGCCAATACAGCTCATCACAACCAGAGAAGCAAGAGATGCCTCATTCTTGCTGAAGAGAGATAAAGACAACCAGAAAGACAGAAATGCAACAGCCCTGCGTGAGGTATAAAGGAAATCTCTGTAGGAAGCAGTCTTGTACATAAAATATAAAGACTTGGGAAAGGGTCTTTAAACCTTTAAGAGGGTCTTTTAAGGGTCTTTTGAAAAACCTTAATTTTTTTGTTGGCTTTCAGGTGTTTCAAAAAGTCACTTAAGAACTAAAATACTACACACAGGCTCAACCTATAAAAAATAAACAAAAAGTACTTCATCTGTAATGACTATGTTAATTTCTACATTATTGCTTCATAACTTCAAAAAGTAAAACTATACTCAAAATTCAAGACATCAAGACATGCCTGAAATAATATAGTTAAATGCAGTCCAGTCAATAACTGAAAATTATTTCTGCCAGCATGGTGTAAGTAACATTTCCTGCTCAAGAACACATTATGTGTGACTCAGTAATGAAGTGTGACTTCTATGGTTGCTGTGACTTTTCTGTTTCCCCTAGATAGCAGTGATACAAAGAAGCAACTTAATAATGACTTATTAAAAAAAAAAAAGCCCTTAGTTTTTTTTAGAACAATCTCTGGATTACATGCTACTTGATAACCAATGACCATCTATCTGCATACCTACATCCACATGGACATACATTTTAAGTCAAAGATTGATTTTAAAAGCAGTCCAAACCATAAACACAGAACAGCAGACTTAGTAATGTCTAAGTAGTGTCCTTTAAACCATAACCATTTAAAATAACAAAATTAATAAAATCCTGATGTTTCCAGGTGTCAGACTCTCAATACATCTTGGATGACTAGGCTCAATTATCTACATTAGAGGTCTTTAATTTTCATTAGCTCACATACAGCAATAACAAAAAACAATGAATGAGGTAGAACAAAAACATATGTTGCCCTCCATTTCAATTTTGACTCCTACAGAAAGAGCTTCAGACAGCTTTTTCCTCAATGCTGTAGTGCCTTGGGTGATTTGATTTTTAATTAAGCAGACTAGTTAAACAAGACTTTAACTTTTAACATGAAAAATTACACTGAAATGTGCATTTACTTAACTGTCAGAGGGTCTGCAATGTAGTATTGGCTCCTTAATGGAACTTATCCTCTCCTCTGTAAATATTAACAAAGTACTTCAATTGTGAAAATCCATATAATTAGAATAGAACAGAGCATACCCATGGTCTTTACAGACTGTGACAGACTGTTCCCATTCTTTCAGCAATGCACCAATGAGAAATACAAACCCTGTCAGTGCCATTTCTAATGTGTGTTGGAAAGGGTGCAATCCAAAAGCCAGTTCAACATGATCCCTCTCTCATAGAATCAGGAACTGTGCTTTGCACTAACAGTTCTGTGATCTAATGTTTCTTCAAGATGCAAAAATTCATATTTTTTTCTAAACAAAAGCATGAGACCTAAACCACAAGCTTCAATTATTAAGGTTTAGGTTCAATTACAAGAACAAAGTAGGCTCATTTGCGAAAATAAAAAAATAATTGATTACAAAAACAAAAAGAGTGGAAAGTGTAAGTGCCATAACTACCTCCTGACTCAGCTGCTCTGATGGCAGGTAATGGGCATCTGTGCTACTCAACTTCGGCACTGTAAGTCACATTAAGAAAAAAATTAATTCACCACATTTAACTTCATATACTTATTGCCTTGCAAAAAAAACAAGATTAAGTTTTATGGGACACTTTAATTTGCTAGAACTCTGCTGGAAACTCAGCAGAGGAGAAGAGGAGAAGGCATATGAAGTTCCTGGAGTGTATGGAACAAAAATTCCTGACACACCTGGCAGGCAAGCCTATGATGGATGGTGCTCCACTAGACCTGCTGCTTACAAACAGAGAAGGGTTGGTGGGAGATGGGGTGCTCTGAGCTCATCTTAGGTGCAGCAGCTACAAAATGATAAAGAATTTTTGATTCTGGGTGAAATATAGAAGTGGGTCAAGAAAACATCTGCCTTACACTTCTGGAGGGTGGACTTTGGTCTGTTCAGGACACTGAGGGATGATAATGTTTATTTTGTTCCACTTCCAAAGAGCACACATCACTTCTCCAGAATTCCTCTCAACAGAACAAAAACGTTTGCTTTATTATTTACTGAAGGTTAAAAATCTTAAAGAACATTTCACATCTGAAAAGGAGATCCTGATGTATATCTCATTGCACTTCCAGAGAGCACATATCACTTCCCAAGAACTCCTCTAAGCAGAACTAGTTTTTTATTCTTCTTTACTGGAGGCTAAACAATATTAAAGATTTCACATCTGAAAAGGGATTTAAGATCTTCTGTTTCAAAATTAGTTCTGTTTCATAACTCAAAGTCTCTCCCTTGAAACTTTGCCAAAGGCACACACAGATGCACTCTGATGGTACCATTTTCCCATCTGAAGAGTTATGTCACAGAGCAGGGGGTTGATGAAGCTTCAGGATGTAGCTAGCATCATCTAAACACCCCTAAACTGTGCAGGGAAAGTGGAAGGAGGGTTTTGGAGCCTCTCTGGGATGACAATACTCGGGAACAAATGAAACTCTCTTCATTTGCAGAGTGTTCCAGTGGAACACAGTGGCTGCAAACTGATCCTGACTGCTGATCCCCCAGGACAGCTCCTCCAGGGGCTGGTCACCCCAGAGGGGAGGCAAAGAGCCCTGCTCCTAATGTGGGGACTCCTCCGGGCACTTCAGATCCAGGGCAAGCTCTGGTACTTTTATGATGCATTGGCAATTGGGGTTGGAGCAAAACAAATTAAGCAGGAGCTATTAGCAACCAAGTCTGGCAACAGGCAACTGACCATTGAACATTTTGCCACAGTGTGTATTAGATACCTTCACTAACACGCCTCACTTAAGGCTTTTGTTCTGGATAAAGCTATTCTGCAGGAAAAATAATCTCATCTTCACCTTGGGATAATGACAGGATCATCAGCTTCTCTGAGGACTCATTCATGCCACCCTTGTAGCATTTCTTGAAAACTTAATTTTGGAAGTCTTATAGAAGTTGATTGAAGTTTTAGCTGCCAAAGCCAGTTATGAAGACTGCACCACGGCAGTGTTACAGCTTACAGCCCTCTCCACCCAGGTTTTATTTCAGGCTGGCAGCAGGATGAAGGTTGGAGGCCGGGACAGCTCCAGCTCGTTCACACTCAGCGCCCCGGCTGCTGCCGCCTTTGGGAACTGCCAGAAGGCTACAGCTGTCACTGGCAACTGCAGGCTGCAAAACCACTTCTCTGGCTGCTGCAGCCTCCCTGCAGACCTGAGGTTTCTGTCTTCAGAGGCTCTGGGTGCCTTCTATACACTTGTCCTCAGTTAGAGAGAGTGCCACAGCAAGAAAAACAATTCCACCTAACAGTGAGTTAATAGAGTTATTTTCTTCTAATATTAGAACATTTAAAGAAAGCTTTATCTGCCATCAAATTAACTTTGCAACTAATTTCTGCCAAACTGTTCAATCCAACAGTTGGTGGCAGAAAGCATTAATTAGCATGTCACATTATCTGCTGTTAGAGAGTATTGATTGCGAGTTAACTATTACATGGTCTATCACAAAAAAATCTAAATGACACATAGCAGCTCTCTGCACACCATAGCAACAGAGAGAGATTGAAGTAAAATGGTCTGGTTTCTATAGCAACTATCACACAGGCCATCTGTAATCAAAAGAAAACCCAGCAAAGGAAACCAAATGGGGGATTTTGCACAGTGGAAGTCTATTCATGTTAGTAGCAGAAGACTATTCAACATATCACTCCTTAATGTTCATTCTGTTCTAATCCCAAAATATTATTTAAGTGCAAGAAATCTGCAAAAGCTTCTGGAAAAAAGCTTTTACTTAATTAAACACTAATTAAAGCTCATCAGCACTATCTCCATCACTACAAGACACCCTTTCTAAATAGCCAATGTTTTTCAGACACCAGACATATGACCCTCAAGATCCAGAATCCATGAACTCATCGAGTATTTTGTAACTATTTCATTCTGAAACTCAAATACTGTAAGAGGGGTTTACTATTCATCCAGTAATATACTTCTATCTAATATACAGAACTGCTTTTAGAAAGATAGCATTTAGAATAGTAACATTTAACCACACTTTTTCTAAAAAATAAACAAATAAAGACTTACCTAACTTTTGGAAAAAAAAAAACAAACAAAGAAATCCATATGTAAGAAAACAGCAAAGAGAAAAGAAAAAACTCACCCCTATAACCAGAGAGGCATTTTTGTCATGCAGCTCATGTCCTGAACAGAACAATATTATATTAATGCAAACTACACGTGAGTGGAAGGTAAATTCAGTGTTAATTATGCAAGGCACTATCTTCTTTACCTTTCAGTGTTTTAAATCCAGAAAATATAAAATATAAAAGGGACTTCTAGATAGGGGACTATTTTAACATTAAATGTAATTTTTGGTAGAATTTAATTGGATATACATAGGCTTTTAATAAATTATAGAACTAACAATCAGTGACTGTCTTATCCTTGACATTGGCCCATTTCTTTCGCTTGGGAAAATGTTAATTTGCAGAACATCTATCATCCATATGCTGAAGGTGGGCATTCCAGTCTCCTGGGCTCATGCAAAGTAGAGAGGGGCAATCTGGAATAATAAAATTCAGTTCTCTTTTTAGTATGGGAAAGAGGCACTAGAGCATCACCGCGGTGATCCTATCCTGTAAGGTTCATTCTTCACCAGAGTTTCCACGACAGCTGGAAACAAAATCACAACTGGACTAAACCACAGATGCTCAGCCTATTGCCTGGATGGTCTGCATGTCCCTCTGTCACTTCCCTGGGACAAGGCAGAAGGATGACTAGATGGCAGCCCTGGTGACTTCACCACACACTGTGCTTCCCTGCTCTGCTCAGCCTGAGGCACCAAGACCAGAAGAAACAGAAATCTCTAGTCAAGGTGGTGGCTGAGAGAAAATAATTATGGCTAAATACTCATCAAGGTTGCAAACCTACTCCCTGCCTACATCCAAACAGCACTGGAAAAAGCACACAGGCTAATAAATTACTGTGGCAATGGCTGCACTTTCCCCGTCACCATCCTTCCCACCCTTCAGACATGGAAGAAAAGAGCCTACCCAGAGCTGCTCCTTCTGGTGACATAAATGCTGCCACACAAAAGACCAGTGTCTGGTCTTCTCACACCATATGAAAAAGAAAGACAGCCTAATCCAGACAGTAAAATATAACAGGAAAAAAACACAACCCAACAATCAGATTTTCACTAGGTGCTTTTATTTCTCTAAGAAACATAGGCATGCATTGGCATGTCAAAGCTGTAAGTTACTCGACTGAGTACAGTACTACAAGAGAGTTCAGAATGAGTTTTGTAAGAAGAGTTCAATCCAGTGCTAAATACCATCTTTCATGTTACAGACCTTCTTCACCCATTGTGCAAAGATAGCTGCATTTAGATCTGAAAGTAATTTTAGCACCCAAGCAATCTTAGCTTGGATCTATAATTATCCTGAAAAATAACAACCAACTGTAGTCAGTGTAAATTCTTTCATAGATATAGGCAAAACTGAATAGATCTAAAGCATTGTTTTCGTAATTTTGTTCACAAAAAAATCTGGTGATTTTTCACATTTCTAACATCAGTGAACTAGAAGCAAATTTTAGGATGTACATCTCTCCTGATAACACACACATGTAGGGAGCAGCTCCCAAAAACATATAGTCTGGCTGCGTAAGTACCTTGTACTACTAACAATCCTTATTCAATTTTTACCCAGAGGTCAATAAAAAATGTTATCTTCTAATAGATGTGGATAATGAGCAAGAAATGGAAGAATAACTGCAGAAAAACTACACCTTTATCTCTGGTAGTAACAAGTTTTATAAAATGTACTAGCACTTAGGGAAGGGAGAAGTGGGGAGATTGTGGAATGCTGAGGAGGAAGCCTTTAAATGGGTTATCTAAGGTAGTCACTAACACCCAAAGGAGATTATAGTCTTGGCTACTTCTCCACTAGCAATCCTGCAGCATCACAGAAATCATTCAGCAGATCAACAAAACTTGGTGCCAATGCCCCTGCAGGCCTCCACTGTACACAGAAAGGTTTTTTATTTCAGACAAGGTTTAGTCTTGGACAAAATGCTTACAAGCACACATATGATTCAACCATTGGTTTGGACCCTACTAAAACTGTAAAGAATTGTGGAACATTTGGGGCACACCTCGAGCTTCTGCTTTTACACAGCTGCCACTTTAGTTTCCTATCATGATTACCAAAACCATTCTATAATGAAGAGATTTACTTCCATTTCAAATTTTAGAGTATTCTCAATTTACAAAGAAAGAAGACCCTGAAATCTTGCGGTAGACCAGAGCTAACTTTTTTCCCTTCTGCAGTATTATGTACATTTTCAGCACAAAGAACATCCATGAGTTTTGTTCAGTTTTGATCTTTCAAACCTGAAAAGTGGAAACATGAGAGCAAATGGACCATCTGTGGATAAAATGACAATTTAGGAAGAAAACACCAAATCCCCTTAACATGAAATTAAAATGTTCCTCAAATGTTTACTAATAACAGTGTTTAATCCAACTTGCCTTGTATTTTCAAAATATATGTCTTACCAAGTTAATGAGCATTAATAATTATCATAGTCTCAGATGTTCAGAGTATCACAGAACTTCTTCGCTGCAATTGTACAATTACTATACAACTTATGATATCTGGAAATTCTATGTTGATTTATTCATTATGCCCTAATATCTTTGATGCTATATATAAGATGAATGTATGTGCACTACTAATCAAATTAAAAGTTATGAAAATTTTTAAAGTATGAATCTTAAACACAGAATCATTCCATTGGAACAGAGATCTACTTCCTGCATATGATGGTGAAGTTTAAAATGTAATCAAAACTACTCTTATTAGAAAGTTTGTCTTCATGTCTGATATCTGTAGCACTGCAGCATGAGATATATTCAATTTTAAATGACACTGCAAAAGGTCAGAACTATTCCCCTAACCTTGTCAAGGCTGGCAAGATTGATAATTGTTTTAGGTAAACTTAGCATCCATGTCATGTGTATTGGACTAAATATAAAATTCAGAGAGCAGAGGGAACAAACATATATTTAGAAATTAAAAATGGAATTTCATTTTCCAGACCAACAGCTCTGTATCCAAAAATACAATTCTGTAAATATTAACCAGTTCACTGTCATCTGATTTTTTTTTACAATTTATGTATAACTTACACACAATTGCATGTGAACTGAAAGCATCATTAAACTTCTTGCTGCTTTACTCTCCATAGTAGAATTTCTTTAGAACTGTGGGGTTTTTTTCTGTAACTCTTTGAAATACAAAGCCATTTCAGCAAGTATACAGGAAAAAAAAATAGTATGCTAAATAACCATTTAATACTGGCCTTGGCTTATTAAATCTTCATTTTAATTCAATGAGACTGATAACATAAATTCAATATTCATTAACAAAGTTTCTTTTGTATCTTAACTATTTCAACTGCAGGATTTAGAAGATGCAGAACACATTTGCACTGTAGTCAAAGTCACTTTACTTCTCATCAGAGCCAAAGTCAACACAACTGACAAATTATTATCTGTAAGCTTCCTTGAATAAGTGATTTAGTACACCATATGTACTCACTGCAGATTAATTCAGATGGAACCAACTAACATCCATGCTTTTGTCTATTCACTTATCGAGAAACTTCATGAGACATTAAAGAGTGAAGGGCAAAACCAGAATTATGGAAGCACACATTTTTCATGTGTTTGTGTCCTTAAGCTTAGATATCCCTTGGCTGACACAAGAATACAAGAATAAAAAAATCTGCAACCTTGAGGGTCACTGAGAGAATATGTTCTGGATATTATAATTGCATGCAGCAAAAAGACAAAAAAGAGAGATCCATTGTGCACATACTCAACACGTGCTGCTGGCCAGTCCATGTAGCAGAATACATATTAGGAAGAAAATACACACATACTGGCAGGGCATGGTAACTTCAGTATAACCACATCTATCTCTGTGATATTCTAACGACAAAATGACAAGAGATATACATGGATATTCAAAGGGACCTAAGTCTGACTGCTGAGAAGAAAAAAACCAAACTTATCTCACAAAGTAGCTATGCAATTTAAATTTTTTAAATGCTTTCTCTTTATTTAAATGAATAAAAAACTTTCTCCTGTAGTAATTATGGACACAGTACCTTAGCCATTAAAAGATACAGATATATTATGTTTCTCTTACAAAAACTGGTATTTTAGAAACTAGAGCTAGACATGTTTTCTGTTTTCCTGAATACATGTTGACAGATATCACATAAACAGATTACCCAAACAGAGCACACTATTGCCCTACATTATAAAACACTGTAATTTACTCCTAAAGAAAGCTATTGTACTTCCACCTTGAATATTATTGCATTCATAACTTTTTTTTAACTTATAATGTATTATAGGAAATTCTAATGCTACTTCACTATGCAAATAATTGAAAATGCCTGGGTAATAACAATTATGAAGAACTGTCTCTCGTGCAATAAACACAGGGACAGAGAGTTGTGTTTCAGCAGTCATCCTGCAGAAAGAAAGAATTACAGAAACCAGCTACAGCAGCTTCTCTAAAATGTCCCAAATGCACATGCATTTTTGTTTTGCATTTACAGTATGCTTTGCTCATTATCATAAAACAATTATTACTGAAGCAGTGATGATTTCTTATCCTGCCTCATCTGATTCTTAGATCACTGTCTCTGATTAAAATAGTTAACCTAGCTGAATACTTCTTCAGTTGCAAGAATAAAAATAATTTAAATAAACCAAAGAGAACAAAAAGCACTTAAAAAACTCAAACAATAATATTGATGCTGACTACCTTCCTCTTTTTTTTCTCCAATATAATTTATCCTGTGTATATTCTTTACCGTTTTTCGTCAAAAAGCAAAAAAGAACCCAAACAAAAACCTAATTTTATATTCAACAGATGAATCCATCATGTTCACATATCTGGAATAATACTTCCTTGTAATGTCTTTCTGCTTTCTTGCCAACTTTCAATAACACCTTTGAGTACTTTTTAACACTTTCAGCAGGATTTCCAGAAGATGCCAACTGCAGCATGTAGCTCTGCTTCATGGAGTTGAATGCACAGTATTTCTCAAAAAATTAAATATGAGTTCTGGTGAATTCATTTGCATGTACAGCATAGTGTATTAAATACCATTGTCCATTTTTAAATGTGTCTTTTTTTAGTGCTTGCTTTATATATGGCTAGATTGTCTTCTGAGGTAGGCCAAGAGCAGATCACTGGACACTGATGTTTGCAATGTGATTATCTGAACTGCTGGCAGCCACTTTGTAGGCAACTAAAGTGGTATGTTTTGCTGATCAGTGAGGCAATTTATTATTAACACAATATTTATTAATTCTTGCAATCTAGCTCTAGTGCTATCAAATGCCAGCTACGAAAACTCTGTAAGGTGTGACAGCTTTTAATTTAATTTCCTTGCTTGGTAAAGAGATATCCCTCTGAACCACAAGAAAAAGAAATATTTCATTTAATTCTCCAGGCAAAACAGGATTCTCATGGCTTTGAAGGATCAGTACCAAAAAGAAAAATATTTCTATTTAAATTAACTATTAAAATATAAGCTGAATTTCCATCAAATTATTACTAATAGCAGACATAATAAAAAGGCATAAAATTTCATGTAATGCTGTAACAAATATCACAGTTTGACTTGCTAGACACTATACTGACAGAAATTATACACTTCTGACCTTAAAGTAAAAATTATTCCTGGCATTTTTTCAGAGAAGTACATGAAATCAAAGGTTATGTAAAAAACAAAATAATTTGGACATTACTGGAGAACAGAATGTTGGAGGATACAAGTATCGCAGTTCCCATGCCATTAAGAAAAGCAGTCTTCACAAACAATAAAATATTCCAATGATCTGCTTTTATAGCAGTTTCCTTCATGTTCATGAAGTCAAACCTACAACACTGTTTTTGTATACACTCATACTGAATATTTGAGCTTCATAGTCAAATGCTCCATGGCCCAGCATCTTAATCTTGTTGAGTCCCACCTTTATATAACCATAACAAATTTCCTGTTATGTCAGACTTCAGAGACATTATTAGAAAGTTTACCTAAACACTTCTTGGACACCAGCAAAATATTTATAACAAATAGCTTTGGGAGAGCAAATTCAATGAGCAAATCATTTAAAGAGGGCATGCAACATGAGTTAATGTCTATATCATAATCCATTATTATTTAGAAGAAATTCCATAAAAATTATTATCTTCTCATTGCCATTCCCATTTTGCATTTTACAGTCTGGTGGCTTTCTGCACAACTGAGGATGGGGACTAAACTGGTGAGTAACAGCACGATGCCATCCTGATCATGTTTCCCCACGGCAAACAACAGCAAGAATGACTACACACTACTGCTCAGGCCAGCCATATGGAACTATCTGCAGAAATCTATACCTCTCCCTAGTATCACATGAATAATGCATTAGCAGCCTAACTGTGTAGGATTTATCTTTGAAAATATAGGCTTAGCTCTCAAAAGCATTCTAACCAGTTTTGTCATATGGTACCCAAAGTAACACAACACTAGATTCCTTCTGCAGCTCTAAAATATTTGTTTGGTGCTTCTAGCTATGACTATCTCCTGTTAGAAATTTTCATCGGAAAAAAGTAGGATTTTACAATAATTTTTTTAACTTAAACAAAAATATTTTTTCAGATAGATTTGAGTGTTTAGTACACTGACAAATTTTAAAAAAAAATGACAAAAAACACAAAGTGCAAACAGCTATATTTTAGTTTAAATATGTAGCCCAGACCCATGACATATTTAATATGTAAACACAAGGATAGAAAATGAGCTCAGATCAGTTCAGTGGAGCTAATGGCAGCCTAAACCAGGAAATCCTACATTGGTCTGTCTTCTTAAGTCCTTGGGCATTTCCACATTGCATTAGCCAGTGTCCCAGGTTCCCTAAGCTTCCTCATGCACCAGATTCCTCTTCTGGGCAGCACCACAGTGCTCCCTGCTTACACCAGTATCCTCTCCTACCTCTGCAAGGGCCAGCTTCAGGTGACAGCAGGTATCTTGACCCTACACATGTGCTTGCTGCCCCATGACAAGCTTCACATCCACTGACCATCCCACCACTGCCATAAAGAGGGGGCAAAGGTCAGATTTCACCCATCTGCACTGTGGAACCATCCCCTTCCGTCTGCTTCACAGACCCTCCTCTGTTTCTCACAAATTCAGCATAAAATGATAAAATTTTTAATCTTTTAGGATCTCCACTGCACTGCCAAATTTGATGGAATAAGGCAATGATTTTGCAGAAAACAAGTACGTAACTGACAGAGTGGTCACTTCACTGGTGGGTTAATCTGAAAAATCTAGGATGCAATAAACAGCAATGGAGATGACACAGTTATGTGAAAACTTGGTCTGACTAAATTAACTTAAGCCAAGCACACAGATCTATTTAAAGGGGAAACTAGGTAATAATTGAATACTTTGGAAAGTAGCAAACTAAAAAGGATCATGAACAATAGTGGTGTCACATAAAGACTTTTCCTAAGCAGGTCTGTGGCTTAGAAGGTCAACATGATTTTGATCTACAAAGAAATGTAAAGAGAGAGCAAGTAGGTGGTGTTATGGTTATGAGCAAGATTAAGTGATAATGTGTACAGGACAAACATCCACGCATCTTTTAGGCTGCTGATGAGAACTGTACAATTTTAGAAGAGTGCCAGAAAAATTACTTCAGCCATGTTAAGGCAGTTGAGTCTGTTTATTGCAGCAAGAAAATTAAGAAGTGACTTGATGGATTACACGTAAGCTGGAGCACGAAGGTCTTATAACAGTAAACTGGCTTTAATCTATTAGAAAACGTCAAAACAAAAGCAAAGGATTAGAAACTGAATCTAGACAAATTAGGTGAGACTGCCTTTTGGACAGTCATTAAGAGCAACTTTAGAAGGCACAGCATTAAAAAAACAAGGAGATGGCATCAAAGTGGGTGAAAGGATGGTTTAAGCATTAAAATTAAGAGAAGGAATTTGTGATGATCACCATTAACCACATAAATACTGAAGTGTAACAAAACACTTTTGATGTGATTAAGCAATTCAGATAATGTAAGGCCTAAATTATGCAACTGGAGACACGAACAATAAACTTGATTCACAATGCTCTGATTTCCAAAAAAGCCTTTTGTAAACTAATTTCAGCCTCATGGTTTCTTCTCCTCCTAAAGTCTTGGTATTGATTTATGAAACCTTCTCATTTTCATCTAGCATCTGAAATCCTGCATATAACTTGAGTTTGTGTTTTGGATCATTTGGCATTTAATGTGCCATTTTCCACTCCTTGGTTTGCTGAAGGGAGGTTGCTGAGCCCCTCTGAAACTAATCTGCTGTTCTCTGTTTCACAATTCAGTGTCCCCTGAGTCACCACTCATATTTGCCTGAATTGTAGCTCCTCATTATGAACAATGATTCATAATTCTCCAGCCACTCACACAGGTTTCACACAGACCTTGGCAGACTGTGGCTCAGGAGGGCTTTAGCACTGTAAGGTAAGTCACGTAGCACACTTGCTTCACCTCTTTTAACACCACCTTTACTGACCATGGCCAGGGACAGCTTGAAAGAAGAAGTTGTTTCCTGATGGAACATTCACCTTCAAAACTAATGGCTTACCTCAGGTTCAGACATGCAAAGTAATAAACTGCAGGCCAGCTTGAGAAGCCAAATCATTTCCGGTTACTGGCTTGAGATTCAGGATGATACAGTTCTAAGGCAGGACTCACCCAGGCACCAATCACTATGAAATCATATAATGGCCTGGGTTGGAAGGGACCTTCGGGATCATCTAATTCCTACTCCCCTGCTATAACCAGGGACACTTCCACTAGACCAGGCTGCTCAGACCCCCATCCAACCTGACCTTGGACACTTCCAGGAATGGGGCAGCCACAGCTTCTCTGTGCAGCCTGTGCCAGTGCCTCACCACCCACCCAGTAAAGAATTATAGAGTAGGAGGTAGAATCAGAGGGTAGAGTAGTTCCCTCGAACTACTGCTCACATTTCTTTTGGTGCAGCCCAGGACACGTTTGGCTTTTTGGGCTGTGAGTGAAGTGCACATGGCTGGCTCATGTCCCACCTTTCATGACACAACACCCCAAGTCCTTCTCAGCAGGACTGCTCTGGATCTATTCATCCTCAGCCTATGTTGACACTGGAGGCTGCCCTGGCCTAGATAAAGCACCTTGTGCTTGATAATAACCTCATGAGATTCCTATGGGCCACTTCTCGAGCTTGTCCAGGTCCCTCCGGATAGTATCCTGTCCTTCAGGTGTGTCAGCTGCACCACTCAGCTTGATGTCACTGGCAAAGTCGCTGAGGGTGCACTCAATACCTTCATCTATCATTGATGAACACAGTGAATAACACTGGTCCCAAATCATACAGACATTACCCCATGTCCAAGTGAACCCTGTTATAATCAGCTGGAGTAATCATCAGTAATGCAGACTAGAAGAAAGCTGTTGTGATTTTTGGCTTATTTCAACTCAAAACAATTCATGGAAAACTCACAAAGCATTGGCAGTCAGACCTGTAAATAAATTCACACATGATTCAAAGTTTGTACACAAATCCCCCTAAGGGAAGAAAACCTTTATCATGGGCATTGCAAATCTGACAAGCAGGATGCTACTGAGAAGAGCGAACACAAATCAGACTGCTTCAGATGCATGATATCCACCATTACTATTTCCTCTAAGTTTATTATCAATCTAAATTGTTCCTGATCACAAACAGAAACAAGAGCTGTGCATTCTTTGGGAAAGAACAACATCCATTCATAATGTATTCTGAACATATGCGAAGATGACACACAGCCGCACTCCCTGAAGAAGGAATGATATAACAAATGCTGGGAAGGAGCCAATGTTGCAAATTCCAGGTCCTTTTAGGGATGCTTTCTGATTGCATCCAAAGAAAGCACCAACAGCAGAAACTGTGGTATAAATGCCTAGGAGCCCATCTGAATCAAACTTAGTTTCTTTACGTGAGATCTGTTAGACTGACCTGGAGCAATCAATGCAGTTATTCTCATGGAGAAAAGGAGCAGAGCAAACAGTGCAGAATGGAAAAGCCATGACAGGCTATGCAGAAGAACACCTTGACAATAATAAACCCCAAATACTTGGCTGAGCATTTCACTTGTTCTCAATTAAGCACATGCACATTTTACAGGAAACCATATGGGAAACAATCTTCTCCTGTGCCCCATTCAGGCTGGGCTCCCCTAACTGAACATAATTCTGCTATTATTAGGGGCAGTCATTTGCCACTAAGGGCTCCCCATTCATAGCCTAAGACTGGTAAGAAATGGTGACTTTCTCATCTGTATGATGATGCTGGGCTGGCCACTGCCTAGGCTGGATTGTTTCTATATAAAAGGAACCAGAATTTCCTAGTCCATTACATTGGCATTTCTTGTAAGCACTACTGGCACTTTAAAGAGAGAATAGTGGAATATCTGAGTCATACAAAACGATGCCAGAAATGAAAAGGAGGGAGGGAGACAAAGAAACAGAAAGAAAAAGACACTCAAGATCCATAAATCTACCAGAAGTCCCTGAATATAAAGGCTGGGGAATGAATAGTATTCATACTGCTTTGTTAGAAAACAAACTGTATTTAGTCTAGGCATCTAATGAAGCTGCAGGTTTTAACTTCTGTTTACTTTCTGTCACCAGGCAGAATCTGCTGTATCTCAAGTTGAAAAGTTCATAAACTAAACATTATTTTAAAAGTTCAAGAACTACACACACATCATTATATAATGCAAGTGCTTAGTGTCCAGAATACACTGAAAGTTTGCCTCTTGACAGTCCTAAAAAGGCAGAAATATTTTTAAAAGCATTGATTGAGCATTTTGTATCACTACTAACAATAGCTTTCTTTAGTTATTTATAAATAGCTCTTTGCTTTCATTTACCTCACATCAAAACACTAATGGAAATCATTCTAAACTTATTTATATCTAGTTAAAAGTATTAAGATGAGAACATATTTTCCTAACAGAGAACATATTTTCTAATGAATTCCATCTATTTTTTAGCTAAATTAAATGCTCAGAGAGCTTAAAGAATAGTGGGATGTACTTTAGATGAGTTTTAAAAACAATAAAAATAGCTTCTGAATATAAGCAAAGAACTTCTGTACATGTGCCAAGAATTTTCAGATTTATCAACATGATTAATTGCTTCATTTTGAAAGGGGCCATGTACACATACAACCCTGAAACACATCAGGTTTTGCACATGAAGTCAGCAACAGCAAAATGAACTCAGAAAACATTACAAAACGAAACAGCAAGAACTGTCCCCAGTTATTAAACAAAGAAAAGGGGAGGGCTGTGCCAAAGTGGTGCTTTCACAGAGCTGTATGTCTGAAAATGTACATTCAGCAGCATCAGAGAAAAGTAATAAACTATGCGGAGATTAAATCTCAAAGTTTTGAAAATAACCCTTGTCTTTTCCTGACTCCATATTTGAAGATGCACAGTGGGCCTGTTTTCCTCTCAATTTGGCATTAAAAACCAGCCTCAGGAATGTAGGATACATTATCACAACTGTTCATTAATCAATCATATCTTACATTCAGCAATACTGAATGCTACCTGGATAAAGAGATATGAAAGATGCATTTTTAAAGTGAAACTTCAGAATTCCCTCACACTTAAATTTTAATTCAGTAAATAAAGAAGTTATTTGACAAATAGGAAAATCAATTATTAAAAGGTAAGATTTAGAGTGTGTTCATACCAATAAATCATTTTTAGAAGTAGAAAGAAAGCCCAGTTCCAGAATAATTTGTTCTTCAAAATTTTAGTACCCAAGTTTTTGCATGTCTGTTAGTTTCATCTGGGGTAGAGTTGATTTTCTTCACAGTGGCTGCTATGGGATGTGTTTTGGATTTGTGCTGAACACAAGGTTGATAATACAGAGATGTTTTTGTTGTTGCAGAGCTTACACAGAACCAAGACCTTTTCTGCTTTTCATACTGCCACAAAGGCAAGGAAGATGGGAGTGTATGGGAGGTTCAAGGAAAGAGAGCTGGGACAGGTGACCCAAAGTGACCAAAGGGATATTCCAGACCATATTAAATCATGCTCAGTATATAACATTTGGGGAAGAAGGAGAAAGGGGGGGTTGCATTTGGAGTGATGCTTGCATTCCCAAGTCACATCACACGTGCTGGAGCCGTGCTCTCCTGGGGACAGCTGAACACCTGCTTGCCCATGGAAAGCAGTGAATTCATTCCTTCTTTTACTTTACTTGTGTGTGCTTTGTGCTTTTCCTATTAAACTGTTTTTACCTCAACTCACAGGTTTTCTACCTTTTGCCATTCAGATTCCTTCCCCAGTCCCACTGCTGGGGGAACCAGCAAGCAGGTGCATGGAGCTTCACTGCTGACAGCCGTGACAGCATGTCACACTGGTGGAGATGACAACCACCCCTACCCTTCTCCCTAAGACTCAAACCTTCTACAAGAAAGAAGAAAAACCCTCAACATCAGAAGCTCATATTTTCCAACAAAGTCGAGGCACTCTGTAAAAAACATTTTCAGATTTGTTAATTGTTGTAATGTGAGACACTTGGTAATTTTCTTGTTGTATTATTAACTATTCTTTCATCCAGAAACAAGAGTCATCTTTTCATTCTGACAAGCAATTCTTTCTAACATTTCTTGATTAAAGAGTTTTTCAAAAGAACAATACTGCAGATAAAAGCAGTCAATCTATTAGCTAGACTTTTTGCAACAATATGATATTTCTAATAAGAGTTTCTTTGGGAAAGTCTTCTAAGTTCAAGATAGGACTGCTGGTTAAAATTTCAGATTAAAAAAACTCAAAGCATTTATCACAAAACAAATATTTAAGGAACAGAAAGAAACCCATTCAGGATGTAGATAGCAGGCTGAGATCCGTCTTCTGGTAGATCTGGACTACTGATTTGGAGGAAAATACTTGCTGTGTAAACACTCCCCTGGTGCCTAGGAGATGTTTCAAACGCCTCCTGCACTGAGAGCTGAACAGTTCATACAAATGGGAAAAATTTATAGAGAAACATTGAGATGAGAAAATTTCTGGGCATGAACCCAGTCCAGCATTTTGGATAGTTGCTTCTTGCAGCTCAGAAGAGCAAGGATTTGTGTTGCAGTCAGATCACCAGGAGCAGTCATCAAAGGCTGTCTCTCATTCCTGAGACCTTTTGTTCACTTGTTTGGAACAACACTGAAAAATGTTTTAAGTTTGTTCCAATGAAGAAAATCTATTTTGCACATGCTCTGCTTGAAGCCTTCAATATTCATATTTCTCCATGACCTGTGATATCAAAGTAGAATGCAATTTTCTGCAGAGGGACACAATACCACAAATACCACAGACATGAACAATTGTATCTCCAGCTTCACTCTCAGCTGAGGCCAGTAATTTCAAACTGCACACAAAAGTTCTTCTCATATTAGGATAGCTTCAATTTATCCATTATGGAGAGTGCTCAGCATTACACCTAGAAGTTGGCTATGTAGGTCAGCTTGCAACAGATACTCTCATTCCATTCAATCCCCCTGAAGATGACAGTATCATACATAAACTTCTGCCTAGTTAAAGTAAAAAGGATTCCCATGCTATGGGCCTTGACACATCCAACCTTTAGAAATAACAGGCTGAATTCATAAAATGCAAGCAAGCCTTCTCAAGTATAACTGAAAAACAGTGTGCTTATAATTGCTAACAAATACATTACTGCAATTGTAAAAATACCCCAGACCATTAATCCAGAGTTATCCCTTTGTTGTACCTGTCCAGTCCCAGGTTTAGTGTCCTGTGTTGCTTCAGCAGGAGCAGATTCCTGCAAATCCTCAGGTTGAAGGTCTTGAATTTCTTCCACAGGAGTTGTTTCCAGCTCTTCCTTGGAGCTAAGATTTTGAGTGTCCTCTACAGCATCTGAAATATTTGATTCCTGTGGCTTGTCTGGTGTTGGGCCCCCTGTCTCATCTCCAAGAGCAGATTCCATTGCCCACCCTGGTGTGGGGAAGGAGAGAGTGCTCCTGGCAGAGGGAACCTGGTAATGATAACATCAGCTCTCGCAGGGAACACTTACAGACACCTGAACCCTGCTCCCAGCCAGTGAATGAAACAAGAAACACACCTGCTTAAAAACAGTCCTGTTTTAAAACACCACTCTGAGCAATCCTTTACTCTGCTCATGAGCTGTATCTATTAAAGAATAGATTTCATTTTACATGAAACAATTACAGTAATTTCACGATTATAAGCTGCACCTGATTATAAGCCGCACTTCTGGATGTCGGCAACTTTTCGTTCTTTGTCCATATATAAATCGCACCAGATTATAAACTGCACTTTCTTTCACAGCAAGGACCCGTGTGCAACAAAGTAACAAATTAGTAACAATTGCACAATCGCGGGGTTTACTGGCAGGTGCTCAATTTGCAAACATTTTTCATGGATTGGGGTAGCCTTTAAACGTAGCCTAAAAACTAAACAAAAAATACAGAGAAAAATCACTCACTTTTATTAAACCTGCCAGCTCCGCTCTCGCCCAGGTGAGGGGAGGGCGTGGCCCAGCGGGTTGAGGGCAGCGAGGCCAGGTGGGCTGGGGACCTGCTGCCCCAGGCTATCAGAGGCGGCGGGGGCCGCAGGCGGAAAAGTTTCCTGGCGAGCAGCAGAGCCCCCCCGAGCACCGCACCGACCTGACCTGGTGCCAAGGTGGCCCTGGTGCTCGCTGGCTGGGCCGGTGGCCTGCCCCGGGCGCTGCACAGGAGCGGGCGGCAGTGCAGACCCTGGGCCCGCCAATGTCCGCAGCCGCGCCATGTGCATGGGGTGAGCGCAGCGCTGCGCCAGGGGCTGTGAGCCCAGTGGAGGCACAGCGGGCAGGGCCGTGGGGTCTCAGCGTGCCCGCAGGGCCACATGGCACTGGGCACGGGCCAGGCGGTGACGTGGTGGGTGGTGCGATGGATGGTGGGGTCGGTGGGGCTCAGCAGCTGCTGGGGTTCTGTGGCTCTCAGGCTCGCACTTCCGGGTTGGCAAATTTCTGAACTTTGTTCATATATTGGCCGCTCCGGAGTATAAGCCACACTTCTGAGTTCGGACCAAAATTTTCGTCAAAAGGGTGCGGCCTATATTCGTGAAATTACTGTATCTTAGAAGTGAATTATGGGTAAAAGCACAGTGGGCCCTCTAAGACAGCTCTAGGAATTACACAGATGAGACAGAGCCAAAACTGATACAAATTATTCGGGATTACTGAGCTTTAGTTCAAGTTCATCGATACTAGTGTGGTCCAAGGAGTCAAATTTTTGAGGCTTCCAGTAATCATCTGTAGAGTTCAAAGTAACTCCAGAGCAGACAGGAAGGAAACTACATCAAGATGCAAGGAAGACCCTTTTACAGTGAGCGCAGTGGGACACTGGAAGAAGCTGCCCAGAGAGTGGTAGGTGCCCCATTCCAGGAAACATCCAAGGCCAGGCTGGACGTGGTTCTCAGCAACCTGGTCCTGTTGAAGATGTCCCTGCTTATTGGGGTAGCATTAGATGATGTTCGAAGGTTCCCTCCAACCCAAACTATCATATGATTCTATGAAAAACTTTAAACCCTGTCCAGTGTGGTGGGACTCACATACTGCTGGAGCTCTGGCTCAAAGGTCAAGTAACATGAAGCAGGAGAGTTACACAGTGGGAATTCCATTTAGTGGTACATCAAACACAACATACTATTGTGGGAATTTACTAGCTACAGTCATCCAGTTAAAGTAGATGCAAGATTCTGAAAAGAAGATTACCTATCCAATGCATGTAACCAAATGCATACTATTGGAAAAGTTGAATGGAAAGGACAAACGGAAAAGCAAAGAACAAACCTGTCTACATCTTCAATTAATTTAATCTGTTTAATTAGTATTTTTCTGAACTAACAGAATTGCATAAAAATATATATCTTTACTTCCTTTTGAGGATAAAAAAAATTCCTATTTTTGCCACATCTCTTAAGGTAAAAGCATATATATAAAAAACTTGAGTTTCACAAATGAGGGTTCATTATGAAAGCATTATGGCAACTTGCTAATTGGCACAATCAATTATTAGTAATATTGCTAACAGTGCTCAACTATTTTCCTGCAGAAAAGGTAGTACTTTGTACCTTATTAAACAGTGCATGCAGACTCAAAGTTAAACAATTTTTTTTTAATTGCTTAGCATGCAAGTGAAACAACAAGCTAACAGAGTTTAAATTTTAGTCAGTCCATGATTATTTTTTCAGGACAACATGCCTCATTGCCTTTCACAAATTGTCCAAACAGATATATATATTTTAGAATCTGTATCCAAAATATTAAGGACAGCAAGGTAATTATTTTAGATTACTCAAAGAAAAATACATGGAAAATGAAAAGAAAAAAATACCACTTGGTCTCATAACAGCAGTGGTATCAAAACATACTTTTGATGCCTTTAATATCTAAAAACAGACATCTAGCATGTTAGTTAACTTTTGACATTACTGAGAAAACTTAAAACTCCTTATTCTTTCATTATTTTATTCCATTAGTTAATATTAAGTTTTGCTTACTTTTGGAAATAAACACATTTAGAAAACAATGCACATTTTTGCATGACATTTCATATATAAGGCATCTTGATCCCAGAAAAGAGAAAATTTTATTTTGTTGTAGAGTTTGGCTTCCTTTCTTGTCAAGCCAAAATAAAGCCGTAAGTTTAAAAGCATCATGACCAGAACCAATCTGTGTATCTAAAACTCCCATAAATTTAAGAATAAAATTTAAATATGTTTAACTTTCACAAGCCTTTGGTAGTCTAGCATGGCAGCCAGCATCTTTAGATAGGGGTGGAAAGTCCAGGTTATTCCACAGGTAGAAGAAACAAAGAACTAGCATAAGCACTGTAAAAGGAAATGAAAAAAGGCATGCCTCCAGAATTAAAGATATACTAACTACACTACTCAATGTCACCAATTTGATCAGTGTTTTGTGAACAGCTGTATGTTATCAGCTAAAGAAACAGATGGATGACACAATGGGGTGTGCAGGCAGCAAGGGAAAAACTTGGAGCAACTGTGAAACAATGTAAAGCTTAGAAGTAGAACTGCTGGAGAGAACTAGTAGAGCAAACTTTTTTTCCCAATGTTTTGAATAAATATATATGTAAAAAATTACTATAAAAAACTACAATGTATGCAATTTTCGATTTTCTTCCGTAAATGATAGATGCTTCTTTTACTACTGTTCTTAACCTAGTAGCTAGATTTTATGTCACAAGGTAAAAAAACTCAAATGCCAATGGTATAAAGTACTACAAGGGGGCAAGAGCCTTTCCTCCAAGATACAGACACTCTCACTTGTCTATTAAGTCTGTATTTCATCAGGATCAGGGAAAGTCACACTCACAAATACTAAAGTTTGCAGTCTATGCAATATTCTCCCACAATTACGGGCAATTACGTTCATACAATTTACCTGTTTCTCATTTACTCATTTATATTTCTCTGTCGTGTACCAAGACACATTAAAACACCGCCTACTAGACTGAATTGCATACAGGTATATTCTCCAACCTAAACTGGAGGTCAAAATCTCAAACTATAGAAAGTTAAAGAAATATTTCTTACATTGGAGTTTCTGTGCCTAGTTTGTACTTGCAATAAACAGAAAGTCCCTGGAATGCATGCTACGTTGAACAGAGCAGATGCCATTTACATGAGTCAAAAAAAGGTAATCACTGCAACTCGTGGACCATTGTCCTTCAGAAAATGTGGGTTAAATTGACACATCAGGTGCCCACCAGTCTGCCCACAATTCAGGGCAAGAGAACTATTTTTATGTCCTCCAGACAGAAAGGAAATAAAACAAGTACACACACACACACACACACACGCACACACACACACACACACACACATACATTATTTCCAGTTTCTCCTCACTTTCAAAACTTTTTTATATGCAAAAATGGATTGTAGGGACCCTTAATTAGCTCTTTTGGGGTTGGGTTTTTTGGGAAGGGGAGCGAAGCAGGGAAGATATGAGTACAGTAATTTCATGATTATAAGCCGCACCTATTTATAAGCCACATGTCCAGGTGTCAGCAACGTTTAGGTCTTCGTCGATATATAAGCCGCACCTGATTATAAGCCTCACTTTCATTCACAGTGAGCTTTCACAAAGTTGCCAATTAGTAACAGAATCGCGGGATCACGAGGTTTACTAGCAGGTGCTGACCTCGGAAACATTATTTCCAAGTGAAAAAGATATTGACAATAGCTGCGGCAGCATACCCTGCAAGTTTTATTAATAAGCAGAAAAAGATACGAACAATAGTGTGGTCATTTTACAAGCATTTCCAATGAATCTCATTCCCTTTAAATAGTCACTCAGCTGGGCAGCTGCACAGCCGTGCAGGCAGTTGGGCAGGCAGCTGGGCGGGTGGAGAGCTGAGCAGCCATGCGGGCAGGCGGGGAGCTGGGCGGGCAGGTGGGCGGGCGTGGAGCTGCACAGCTGCAAAAGACTGAAAACACTGAAAAAATACAGAGAACTATCACAGGCTCGGATTGGTGACGCTGCCACCGCTGGGGCCATGCGGGGTCTGGCTTGGGGCTGCTGCAGGCTCTCACATCCGGGTTGGAAAATTTCTGAACATCGTTCATATATTGGCTGCTCTGGAGTACAAGCCGCACTTCTGCGTACGGACCAAAACTTTAGTCAAAATGGTGCAGCTTATAATTGTGAAATTACTGCAACTATATTCCAAGACAAATTAAAAAACAAATAGTGAAAAAAGAAGATAATAAACTTAGTTCTAAAAATTTTAAAAGTAGCTCACTTAGCTATGTTCTTCATTAAAAAAAATGTCTAAATGAGAAGCATAAAACCAAAGGAGAGCAAAGATGCATAAGGGTTTCCTTTTGTTGTTATTACTATTCTGTCACGTTACGGACTATCATTACATAAAACAAGAACTTTAAAATAGTTTTAAAACCAATCTCTTGGTCAATCTGGTGGTTGTCATCAATCTATTAGATTTATATTCAAAAAGAAAGAAAAACGTCACTGTTCAGAAAAGCTTCAAGGTTGATATAAACGACAATGAATCATATGACTAACAGAATGAAATTGAAGCCTCTTAAAATTCTTGATCCAATTCTCCCTGGGTTCTGAGCTCCCAGGCATCATGTTTTGGTTTCTGTAAAGAAGTCCTTGTGTTTTGTTTTTATTTGCTACAAAATTACACCTAGGATGGTTTCATGCAGACCACAGACCATTTCATAGAGTAAAAGTTACCAAGCACCATCTGAACAGTGGGCTTTTTCACTGTAATGTTTCTCAGGAATTACAGCATTAGATTAATGAGATGTGCAAATTTTTTATCAACTCATGCTCCAAAGCAATGAGTCACTCCTAAATGCAGAACAGCAGTAAAATTAAAAACACTTTATGTGCTGCTGTATTCTACACCCCACAGGTATTAGAACATACTATTAGAACAGATGCAAAAGGTTTCCATTGGAGCAAGATGTACAGACACAGAAAACACTATAGCAATGTGTGCTGTATCTGTGCTCAATAGCTAAAAATGTGCTATTAAAGCTAAACAGCTCCAGAAACATCAATCAAGAAGAAAGGCTGAATGTCAGACACAGGTATGAGCAAAAGAGACCATTCACAGCAACCAACCACAGGCAGCTAAATGAGAAAGCTGGTTCCCTAATCTTCCCCCTGCACTCAGTGGGACTACAATTCCTTCTTCTGGAGAGTATTTCAGAGCACAAGACTAATTTAGGCAATAAAAATCAGCTTCTGGAAGACATGGGTTGTCTCCATAACCATCAAGCACACACAAGAATGCTGCTAACTTGGGTGAGAGTGAAAAAGTACAGTAATTTCACAATTATAAGCCGCACCTGATTATAAGCCGCACGTCCAGGTGTCGGCAACTGTCT
>PYHW01009744.1:1573485-1604447 GCA_013186435.1 Turdus rufiventris | reverse complement strand
AATCCCTAGAATACTCTATACAGGAGGAAAAGGGGCCCTGTAAAATGTTTGTAGCAACAGTGGAAAAATTTCCCTTTGTTTACCCTGGTATTCTGGGTTTTCTGCTTACTAAGGCTGGGAATTCTCTGTGCCAACATGCTATCTTCATTTCCTTTTCTGTCTGCTTCCTGACCTATCTCATAATTAACACCTGCTGACATCCAGTGACTTCCAATACTTTTGTCAAAACATTCTTTGGAAAAAGGATTTGAAGTCTCCTGCTAGCAGCTGGGACATCCATGCCAAGAAGATAGGTGACAGCGTGTGGGAGAAATGTCCATCAGTCACAGGGAGAAAATGGTCCAGCCATTGCCCAAACTCAGAAACTTCTGGAACACACAGCAGGTTGGGCCACCTTGCAAACTGCTTCACTTCCAAGGAAACTACAGTGTAGGGGTAGGAAAAAGGCAATGGTGTTTACATGCATCTCTGCTTGCCATGCTGCACAGAGGGTATGCTCCCAACCCAGGGGCTTCCCATAGTGTGGGCAAAATCAGAGGGACCAAAGCATCCAAGTTTGATGGCTTTTGGCATGGTAAGGACTTCAACCCCACTCTTCAGCCAGGGGCTGTCCTGTGTATGGTAAAAATCCACAGAGCCATCGCCGCAGTGCTCTGAAGCAGCATGCAGCACTTGATCCAAAGCAGCACTCAAACATCACCTGGAGCTGGAGAAGGCACCTGCTGGGACAAAGCATCCAAACCTCTCCCCTTGCCACCGACCGAGCAGCCTGTGCAGCCTCACTGGCCCAGCAAACCAGCACCAGCACAGTTTGGCAGCCACAGCACTGGCAAATGACTCCCCAGCAGCTTGCCCTCTTGTCTCAGGGAGTCTCCTTGCCCCCATGGCTGACAACATTCCTGCCAAACAAGTGCAAAACAATGACAAGCACTTTCTCAAGTTGGCAGAGATGGAGTTTATACACATTTCAGGTTGTCATAGTGTTCTGGTTTGGTGATAACTTATGTAATAAAACTGACAATGCATTTTCAGGCAGATCCTGTCTTCCTGGAAATATAAGGGAAATTGTATTTCCAGCTCTTGAATGACCTCTAAAATACCACTTTCACAGAAACATTTATTTATGCAGACTTTAAAGGGAAGTCCATTAGTACAAATAAGACCAAGTTAAGATCCTGTTCCACAGCTGGCAGTACCACATTGGTAAGACCTTTCAAAAAGCCTTATAAAGAGCTAGCAGAGAAAAATCCCTCAGTCGTTCTCAGAGCAAGCAGAGGTAAATTTGTGTCAGATTAACTGTAAGTTGCAGCTGCTTGACTTCAAGCATGTGCTCTGAAAAACCATGAACAATGCCAGTCTTATAAATACAGCGAACTTTCCTAACGTGAAAAATAAAATCTCATGTATGCTGCCAAGAAAGTCAGCCTAGAAACTTTCTGTTTAAATTTTTTGCAACCTAGGAATAGGATTTCCCCCAAGTCCATCTACCAAATATTCAGGCAATAAGAGGAGATCATTCAATGTCTAAGTCAAGGACTCTTCTTTTCGGATGCATAAATTGACCCAGAATTTTAAGCCAACTGACTACAAATTTTCCAATTGGGGGAAAATTAAAACTGTCATGGAAACAGCAGAGATCATAATTTCATCTGGTCAAGGTCTGTCTTTACTTGCAAACAGCCTGCAGAACCAACTGGCAAGTCTAAACAGGTTAGTACTTTACAGCATAAAAATTAGAAAAACAGAAAAGATCAATGCCACCCTCTGAACAATATGCTGCAGTCTTTAGTCAGAAGCACAGTAGATGGAGTTTAATTTGAGAGCAACCCCTAGGGAACCATCAGAGAAGACAGACTCCCTCCAGACCTGGGGCTGAGACTTTTGTTTTGCAGTGCTGATAAAAAGACAAATGATGCACACATCTCCCAAAATCAAAACATTGTATGCTTGTTCCCATGGATGAATTTTCTCTCTTTTATTTAATGAAGCAAACACTGCAACAGTGGGTTTCATTATTATTTCATCTCTTCGTTTCCCCTGGCTATTAGTAACTCCTAGCTAAATGTAAGCCACCCACAAGTGCTTTGCCACATCAACAATCAAACAATCATAGCTACACTTACAAGCAGGAGACTTAGTATCAAAAATAAACATTTTCCAGTGGTTTTGGGCTCCATTTACCCTTCCAAAAATTTACGAATTAATAGGACATTCTCCAAATAATATACATTTGATGTATGCTGGAAATAAACCCTAGGTTTAGCTGATCCTGCTTTGAGAGAAAATACAGGGTGTAGGATAACACAGAGAGTGTGACATCACATGTCACAGGAGACCAAAGGATTTTCTGAGAACCGTGTAAGGACTGAGCTGTGGGCTGATGTAATGAACTTTGCCACAGTGGAAAGCAGATTTCTGACAGAAGGAATACCAGATTAAATCCAAATTCTGTGTTAAACAGGATTCTACCACATTGACTGTTAGTCATATTGCAGGACCAAATTAAGTAAATTGTGAGTTGAACTCTGAGTAGGAAAATTTTCAAGAAAGATAAAATGTAATATTCCCATGTACTTCAACAGCCAGGAATCTTTCTAAAATAAATAAATATCATATGGAGGCTGAGACTGTGCAAAAAATTCAGGTATTGTTCTAAGTAGCTCTTGTTTATGAGCAGTGAATCAGTAAGGCTAGAAAAAATCCTCAACCTTCCAGAGTTAAGTTAGTTCCATAAAAAAAGCACACGGCACACTGCCAATTCTTCCAGACTATCTCCAATGAATCACTGCTTCTTGGGCCTCAAAATGATGCTGTCTCTCTTTCATTTGGCTGTGCCATCTCATTCCAAGGCTTTATCTCAACATCGTACTTTATCACCACTCTTATTTATTGTGTAAAGTGTTGACTAATTTTCTACATTCAGATTTCAAAGTATAGTAACAGTGTAATTGCTAAAATCTATTGATGTGCTTTCATTTCTTTGCCGTGTCTGTAAGAGCATTTTAAATGCTGTTCATTTTTCTCAGATAATAACAGAAACATGAAGATTTTACACATTTTAACCTTCAATATGCTTATGGAGTTTGAGCAAACATTATTTCTCCTGAACATGAGAAGTTTTACTTTAACATATTATTTCAGCATTTTATTTAACAATACCAGCAACTTAAGAAAGCGTCTTATTTCCATTTCAGTTTAAATGGCAGATAAATTGTAGCTAATCTTGGAAAGAGATGTGTAAAACCAACCAACTCCTGATTAAACTCTATTACTAACACTGGCAATTTTCTCAACAATTATTTCAAGGACAAGGCTGAAATAGCCTTTAATCTTTCCTTATTATAAACAAACATTTCCTTGACACATTACTATTTTCAAAAGGATTCCTAAAAATAAATAAGGTCAAAGAAGTTGAACAAAGAGTGATTGATTTTTCAGAGAACTACACATACAATAACATGTTTTTAGAAAAGTAGCAGGGGAGATTACTGAACATATGCTATACTTTCCACCATGTGTAGGAAAAATGAACCCAGCTAGCTATGCTTCACTGTTTCTACAGAACAATGATGTCTGCCTTCAGCTCAGTTCCTGCAAAAGTGGGATCTGATAAGGACACTTTTGAGAGCCATCTGATCAACCATGGCTTAATGCTATATTTCTAACATAAAAGACACAGCAATTAAAGGTAATTTGGCATAAAAGAGAAGGCTATTTCTCATCCTGCAACAGGCTCCCCAGGTTCAATCTGCAAAACAACTGAAAACTGGAAAACACCAGTGGAGACAATAAGGACGAAGAATATCAAAGGCATATATAAATGTATTTCTCCTTTTTCACTTCATCTTTCTCATGCCTTGTTCACTTCATCCATCCTCCCCTCTTACAGCTTCCCATCTGTTTGCAGGAATCTCTTCTCTTTCCTATCCAAGACCTGATTGTCCTATTAGTAAACCATCTGATTGAAACCATTTCACATTTAGGGGACTTCAGGTTTACATAGTGCTAAGAAATAATACCACACATCTCAAGAGTACTATTAATTACTTACTTCCTTTGGCAGAGGAAAAATAATTAATATATTCTACAATATCAGATTTTAAGGGACTGTTTTTATATACCTAGGTTTGCTTAAGGTCCTACTCTTTCTCAGGCCAGTCATATTCGGGAACTGAAATATTATGTGACCATCAGTGGATACAACACTCACTAAATTGTGCTGACATGGATGTCACTCTACAATTTGATTTTAAAAAACATTATTGCAAATTCCTGGGAAGATTTACAATTAATTTTCAGAGTAATGGAGCATGAATCTTTTCAATGAACCTAGAACTCCAGTAAAGTCTGAGTGAATTCACACAAAAAAAGCAACATTCAAGTCTACAGGAACATATAATCACCTCTGGAAATACTGTCTCAACACACAGACCAGGAGAAGACAGCTCTCTGCTGCAACTGCCCATAAAACTGGCAATTTTGTGACTGAATAGAAATGGCACACACTTTTTGCAGTGTATCTGTTTAGTGAGGGACGAAACTGAGCACTCCTGAGTTGAAGCAGGAATGTACTGGTGGAGTATTGTGAAAGACAAAAGAACCAGTAAATCCCCCTGGCTAATTGCAAAGGATCTTTCTTTCTGAGCCTTGCTAGCGACTGGGAGCAGCTCATCTTCATGATGGGGAGAAATTGAAGCAGTTTGCTGCACATTGGCCAACCAGCAGTTATTTTTCTATGAATGTGCTTGCATTTTGGAGCAGAAGATGACATTTGCTTTACAGAGGATCAAACTGCTCCCTTGTGTTAGGCGTTTGTTCCCAATCAAAACCACACAGCGAAAATGCAAACCCTGAAAATCAATGCAATATTGAAAACTACAAGAAACACTTCAGGAATTAGGCAACTGTTTGTGATGCACTTACATGTAATTATAAACTGAATTTTGCAAGTGGCTTAAAACATGCTATTTCTAAAAAGAACCCCCATATTTTAAGGCCTTGTTAAAAAAAATTCTAACTAGATAGGCCCATAAGTAAAAGTTTTAAAAACACTGCATTTATCTTCATAAAACATTTTTATAGTCTATGTATTAGCTGTAATTAAATATATGCATGAGAAACCTTCCTCCATTGCAAATACTTTGTATGTATGTATTTACTATAACTACAAGAAATCTATGATAGCATATAATAAACCTTGCATCTCATCACAAATTTACAGACAACGCTGCACACAAGAACTAGAAACCACACTGAATTTTCTGGGAGAAGCAGGGGACAAAATAAAACAAAACACTTGATTCTCACTCAATCCTATTCCTAATTTTGATCTTAACTGTTCACATCCGCCTAGTTTTTCACTGGAGCTCCTGCTATACCCCACATAAGAGAGCAGCAAATAGAGGCAAGGAGGTTCCCAGCACAGCTCTAAGGCTTTTGAGAGGTTCAGTTCTTGCAAGCCCACTCTGATTAGAAACTGAAAGATGGCGACAGTCAGAGAGCAGTCACTAGCCATAAAGATATTTGGCCAAAGAGAAACGCTTAAGCCTAACCCACTTTAGGCTTTCCGCTCATTCCATATGCCATCCACTATGATGGAAGAGTCTCCAAATGTATCCTTACCAAAAATCCTCCACCAGTTTCACTAAATGCTTAAAAAAACCCTTCACACCTCTGCCTGCCCAAATAACCTAGCCCTTGCCTCCTCCTCCCCCTCCTCTGCACTGAGACAGCTCTGTCACCTGCAGAATTCCCCTGTCTTAGCCATGCACAAGTCCTGCCTGCCAAACTTGATTGAGTGATGGTTGCGGTAGACACTGAGCACCTGGAAAGCCCCATTCCTCCTCTCCCTTATAGAACCAGAGAAGAACACAGCCAGCAGCAATGGGAATGCCAAAGAAGGATGTTCAAGAGCTGCCCCTCCCCAGGGATGCCACCCACCCCCCTCCAGAGCTTGCATCTCCCTCGTTCTCTCGAGCAGGCCACCTCTCAGACAGACACCTCTCAACACCCACCCATCACCTGAGCAAGTCCAAAGCAATGCTGGCAATCATCTCAGCAGACATCAGGTATGAGCCCCACCTTCAAAATTTGCACTGCTGCTTGGAAAAGGATGTGTTGACTCCAGCTGCATGCAGAGGAACATCAATCACATACACTCATTCAATGCTATACAGAGAGCTCCTACCCTTCTGTTTTTATAACGCATTAAATTTAGCTGTTCCCCCCAGTTATTTTCTCTTACCCTGCTACAAGAAGCATAAATGGACGTGTAAGAAGAGCATTAAGATGTTTTGCCTGTTTGTTTTGGTTAGAGGGTGTGTGGGATTTTTCTAAACACATGGTAACATTTTGATTTCTATTCTTAGAAACCATTTGAGGAAAAAAAGGGCCCATGAAAGAATTGAAGTCCACAAATGAACTTCCTTTCTGCTGGCTTTTTTCTCAGCCATCTCCCCTTCAGTCATGCCTGCCAAAATCCCATGCTTTATAAGGGCATCTATTCTATTCTCTCCAGGTCAAAAAAGGAGACTTTTCAAACTTACTACAGCTGAGGAAATCTATAGCTCAATGAGCATAAAGTGATTTTTTCGCCCCATGTCTGCAGTTCCACAAGCGCCATCAGAGGGGAAAATCCCTTTCTCTCCCCGCTGCCTTCCTCCAGCCCCATGCTCCCAATCCAGGCCTCTTCTATCCTTCTCCCACTCCCCATCCAACTGCTTTTTACCTCATGACTGAGGAACTGAGAACAATTTACTTATTCATTTATGAACCATAAATGAAACTCTACATCAACTGCTGAACTGACATATTCTTATGAATCCCTGCACTGCTCTAAGCTCCTCACCCCTCTGTGAACTTGGTATACTTCATACAACAAGAAGCACATGAAAAACAGTTGCTTTCCCATGCTAGTACTACTCCTAGAGTAGTATCACAACAAACTCAGTTGATTTGTCTCAGTGGATTTGACTAAAAGCTGATTCACATTGCTCAACACAAACAGCAGGTCACCCTGAAATCCTGCCTGCCCAGGATTTAAAGTCACACACTGGCCTTCAGAAGAAAGTTTGGTTGCTCCCACTAACACCAGAAGAACAGAGAAGTACAGACATCACACTCCCTATGCCAACCTCACTTTAAGTTTGGCTTTATCCAAGCACAATGCATTTCTCTTAATAACTTTCAATTTATGGTGAAAAACAAAGGAGACCACAATTCTACCAATTCCCCACAAAATAACAGTTTTAATGTGTTTGAAATAAGCAGACTTTCTAGAATTTATCACTTGTGCAAGGCTTCAATGCAACCACAATAGCAAGCATAGGCCACAAGCATCACTGCTGTGGCTTTCAGTGAAATCTGCAGAAAGAGACCAGAAAAAAATCTAACAAAACAACCCCAAACATTTGCATTAGAAATAGGAGATAAGAAAATTAAACTGAGCAGTAGGTATATACTTTATGTATTATAATCAGTATTTGCACAATACCTCTAGAAGTGCCTCGCATTTTTTATGGGTAAACGCTAATGTCAAGTCTGTAAAGCTCCTTTTTTTTCTACAAGCAAAATATGTCTCATAATTTGAGGCACACTAAGAATGTAAGAATATATTAACTAGCAAATTTGCCATATTTGTAATAATTTCTTTAGATTTTCTGGCTAGCCACAATCTTGTTCACGTAGAGTCAAGAAGAAGGAATAGTCCTAGCAGGCTAAATACAGGCAGGTTTTCAGCCTCAAATTGTTAGTACTGGGCATGAAGACCAAAGCTAATATCTGTGCCCACTCTACAACAGCTCTTTGTGGTTCAGTCTGCAAATGCATAGCCTCACTGGCAGGCTGAATCTATCAGCTGAATACAAAAGCTCTTCTCCTCATAAAAAGGAAAAAAAATTAAAAATCAAAGCTAAGCTCTACATCTGGAAGAAAAAAAGCAATTAAAACAAGAGGAATACATTTCTGACACGGACCAGTTCTCTGGTGAAATTAAGATTAAGAGGCATGTTTATGAGCAAAACTAAGTCAATATTTTCAAATTGTTTTTTAGAGTAAATCCTAGTTTTACCATTCACAAAATTCAATAGGTAATTACACAGCTAGGCAAACGTCCTTAGAGGAAAGCAGAAGAATAATGAATTCCCTACATAATTATTTATAGCTGTGTTTTTGAGTGAACACAGTGTAACAGGCATCAGGCCAATATTTAAAGGAAAAAAAACCAGATTTGTAAAACCTTAAATATTTCTGTAAGCCAGTGCATAGACAACAGCCTATTTCACAATCTAATCTGCCTTTGCAATACATAAAAATCCCAACAACTTAGACTGCCTCTCTGATTAATCATTACGATTTAAAATAAAACCTCGACAAAGACAGGTCCAGAAGCACGACCACAAAATATTTTAATGCTATCAGACCATGCAATTTGTTTAAAATAATGTTTCTGGGAAGTGCCATAGTGTTGTGTGCAAAACATGTTGTCTGATGAGTATTTTGAAGAAACCCTTGGGAACAAAATCATTACCAAGGATCAGTCAAAACGGCAACAACTAGAGATCAAATCCAATTCAGTCTTTCATAACTAACCCTAAGAACAAGCTGCTTATCACTCCAAAGCTCAAAAGAGATGATGAAAACTATATAACACAATGTCCTTTAGTTCCCTAAAGACAACTGATTGCATTCAGTTAGGAGCTGATTGGTGTGCAGTGATGGTTTTGCTTTCCAAATACACAGCTTAATTGCCAATACAACTTCACAAGAAAGCAGAGAGGAAAAAATGTTCCTCTCCTGTTATTGAAAAGACAAGCAGTAGTTGCTAGCAAATAAAAAGAAAGCCCAATTGTTGTTATTTTTTAAGCTCAAATACCATCAATAACATGCTGGCGACAAAACTAAACAAACATTTTTTGGTAACAAACAAATAGAACATGATCCAAACATTCCTCTAAAATTTCAAAGGCTTTATAGCGTCACAAGTAAAAATTATAATAAAAATCTGTATAAATTCATAAAATTCACAACACAAAGGAGCTCCGACTGAAAAGAATGGGGGGTTAATTTGTATATTATATACAGATGCTCTTGCTCCAGTTTAAGTCTTCTTTTATACACATCAGAAACAATACTGGATAGATTGTTGTGTTCTACTTCAGCACACCACAAAACAGATTTAAATGGAAAAGATCATTGCACACAGGGCTGTGCAGAGGACATTTCATTCTTCCTATACAACAGCATTTTTCAAGCAATTTGAATGCTTAGTTTCATTTGAAGGAGAGAGTACAAAGTTGGCATTATTTTTATTACTGTAGCATGTGGTATGCCTAACAGGAAAGGTGCTGGGTACATATTGGAGGAAGAGGGGCATATGTCCTTAAGGAAATACTAAAACCCAGACAATAAAGTTTTATCAATGTTAACAATAAACATAAAGTCCCTCCCTCCTGTAGCAGCTTTAATTTAAATGGCCAGCAGCTCTGTGGATTTAAAAGACTGAGTCCTATATCCTTGCTCTTGCCAAATACCTCAATTGCCTTCAATGTGCATAACACTTCCTTAGGACTAGATGTATTTGTCTTCTTTTATCCAGCCAAAATATATTTCTGTGTTAGGAACTACCACTTTCCATCGATGCTTATGACAAGAACCTGCACACCTCTTACAGCTCCCCCAGCTTAAGGATAGATAGACAGCTAAAGAGGACACAAAAGCACCTTCCAAACATTCTTCTTTATGAGGAATGCAGACAGATCCTAGTGAAAAATGTTCAGGACAATCTCAGGATTCTTTCTTCAGTGCAGAGGGGAGTACTTGCAGAGAGGCACATAAAAGTTGCAGGAGAAGTTAAGAAGTAAACAGCAAAGGAAATAGGAACTGAGGGAGGGAAAGGAGGTTGGATAAACAAAAGGCAGCTATAGGCATCATAAGCACTGCTGAAACAAACAGGTTGTCTGTATCCCATGTCTAGATCAAAACCCCCAATAAAAAATTCCACAAATTCATTTTTAAGCAAGAACTTATTTCCTTGTTTTAAGACATCACTAAAATAAATTAAAATAACAGGAAATGAATGGCACATCATTGACTCTATAGGGTTTAAATTCATTTGTCTGCCCCTGCCCTGCTTTTCTGTAATTTTCACCTATCTTGGAGAAACACAAAATTAATGGATTTTTTTTCCCTACAAGTAAATTATTGCAAAACAATTATGTTCATTTATACCATGTAAAATATCCTGCTAGATAGCTGGAGATAAACAATATGTAGACCAAGAGAGTTTCTGAGAAGGGCACACCAGCTGAGCCACCAGAAAACTCTATCCCCCTTCTGTTTAATATCTGGAGCACTGGGCACCCTGCTCATGTTGGTGGCAATTCTTCCTCAGTGTAAGAGAAACCAACCTGTCCCAGGAGAAGAACCAGAGCAGGAAAGCCTATTGAAGATGGACTCCAACTCTGACATAAATGCCTCAGCAGCAACTCTGAAGAGGCATTTCTCTCATACATCTGCTACAATTTGAACAGCTCTGCCTGTACATAACTTGCCAGGAATGTTTTGTGGGGATTTTTAAAAAATTTACTCTGGACAATTTCACATATTTATTCATTATTAATTTATCCATTAACATCCCTTCAGCGACCATACCGTTTCAAAACAGTTTTGCTTCAGCAATCTATGAAATCTCTGATTTTTCACAGAAGACTATTCACCATCCAATCATTTGTATTACATCACTAGAGTAACTACCTAATTTTATTCCAGGGAAATATATAAATCTCTTCTATAAAAATCTACATTTGAAGTCACACTCCCTTCAAAGCCCTTGGAAAAACACAGACGCACTTAGTCTACAGCTCACCAAACCTGTTTTCCATGCTAGTTTTGGAGATTTGAAAAACCATGCCTCACACTCTGTGATCTCCAGAAAATACAGGAGCCCATCTCAACATCCCTACTTGGTTTGATGATCCACCTCCTTGTGGATCTTCTTTGCCCTGCTCCTCACCACAACAAGAGGAGCAAGAGGAGATACTTGAGACCAACTTCAGATTTCATTTAGGTAAACAAGAAAGGCAAAGAAGCATGTGCAGATGGTGTAAAATAAACACTCATACTCTGCTAAAAATGTTCCAGGCTGAACTGAACATCCATAAGGAGCTAAGGAAAACAGCAACACAGAATTCTTTACCAAGATTCCTTGGACCTGGGAGATCCTGTTGTTACTCTCAAACACTGTTTAGACTCACAGTATTTTAAGACAGGACAAAACGTCCCAAACAAGTAATTTACTTGATACAGGGTTTCCACCTTGATATAGTTTACTGCCACTCAAAACTCCCATGGTCAATTAATATTTCATGCCCATGTCTAACAGATATTGAAATGTAATAAGGGCCTGACTTTATCAGACCCACAGTCTACCACGAAGCCTACCAATACAATTACAGTAGGAGAAAGCCAAAGAATTTTGTGAACAGAAGATGTGTACTGATAAAATCAATGCAACATCAATGGAGTCATTAAATAATTTGGGATGAAGGAATATGTAAAACAAGCCAGTAGAGGTGTGATACCTGCTTATGGCAAAAAAACCCCTCAAAACTTTGCTATGAAAGTTTCCAAATTCCAGAATCTCTGAAAAAGATGACAAAGTCTGTATTGAAGATACAGTGGCTTGAATCAGCTGGGCATAAAGAACTGTTTCAGACTGCACAGGCTCAGACACTGTGGTGCTCTGGGTACCATTTCTGCTCTCCAAACTGTTAACCACAGGCCCATTGACACACACCCTCCTTCCTCAAAAGCACAGCCTCAGCAGCACCCAAGCCACCCTGGGCTCTGGATACATTTCCAGTTACCCTCTGCTGGCCAGAATGAGCTGTCCTGCAAGCACCCACTGGGATCCCCATGGGGTCCCACCAGGATCGCTCCCTTTGAAGGAGACACAAACACACCGGGGCACAGGACTCTACACCACCACCCCGTCTTCTACAGGCTCTCTCCAGCATCAGTGCAATGGGGACAAATGCTGGCAGGGATTTCCCCTCCAACCCATACCTTAAAATAACCCTGGGATGTGGGAGGAAAGCATCTAGGTTAACACTGCCTCATGCAGCACTATTTTAAAGCAGGAAAATCCTGAGGACTGGTAGGGTTTTGATTCTTTCTTCCAAATGTTGCCACTTTAGGCACTTCCATCAGACTTTGGCTCCTCCTCCAGCTTTAATCACCTGATAGCATTAGAGTAACAAAAATAAGGATAACTGCTATACATGGAAATGAACGAGAAATGAAAAAGTATTTTTATGCCAAGACCAAAACAATAGCAACCAAATATTTTTCATTGTGCCAGAAGAGACTTCTGCTATTTCTCAGACTACAGCATCACTCTGAGTTGACAACTTGCAAAAAAAATTTAAAAATATATTTTGAATATTTACACTACCAAGCCGTCCACTGTTTCAGAAGTATAAAACCCATACCTGGCGCACAAAACTGTTGGAGGTAGTGTCAGAAGATGTACTCCCATCTGATCCTTTAAATCGGTTTTTTCTTCTTGCTCCTTTAGCATAAGACTGTTAAAAAAAAAAAAAAAAAAACAAAAAACAAAACACAGATTAGAGGAACAACATTACAGCATTAGTTCGTGTTGAACAGAAATCTTCTACTGTCTCCTAGGCTAGCAGGGATTCAGATTATCAGCTTTGTGCCGTTCAATAAGCACATATTCAGTAACTGATGGGATCTATGTGGAAGTGCTCACCAGGCTTGGTCAACTGAGCCCTAAATGTTTTGCTGTTGTTGGGTTTTCCTCACATTTGGGCTCAGAAAAGTATTTAAAGACTCACATAGATGTAGTATTATTCACCCAAGTCACAGAGATTAAAAAGTACAGTTTGTTGTGCAGCTAGTTTAAATAAACAAGGTAGGAAAGGAGGTACTGGAGCAGTCTCCAGAACATCACAGCTAGGAGCCAAGTCAGCTGAGGAAACATTAAACAGCAAGCAGTGACAAACAACTTGTTGATACAATATTACAACTGAGGGAGATTTTACAACAATAATTTTTTTACAATAATTTCAAGAAAGATCAGAAAAATCAAAGCAAATACATGAGTGTGTCCACTAAAAGCTATTTGTTTTGTGCATTAAATGTGAATCATCAATAAATATGTTTACATTAAATTACAAGGAAAAAAAAAAAGAAACAGTACCAAACTATGTTATTTGCAACCACTAAGTTCTGTGTAAATGAGTGCAAACTGTGTAGTCTGTGAACTCTGTCATGGCACCACCTCTGGGCTGTGCAACCTTCTGAGCTTTGGGCCTGAGCTTACATGGTAGGGAAGAGTGGGGTCCAGTGCAGCTTGAAACACTTAAAATCTCATGCTGGCAGATTTTTAATATCACGTCTTCAAAACCTGAGTGCTGTTCTTAGCAGTAACGCATATGGTAAGTGTGATTAAATATTTTAATAATCTAAGATAGTCTTAAAACTACCTGATGAGGACAACAGGTAGCCACAACTAACTTCAGATTCTTTGACAAATCCAGGTAACGGCATCCACCAGATGCAAGAGAACAATTTCAAACTCCAACTGTGTTGATTCTGGGTGAGTTTGGGGCACTGGTTGAAATCTTATACACCAACCTTTTAGAAAGGATGACTCGAGGAACAGTAGTTCTGTCAGCTGGATACTCACTCTCAGCAAAAATAGTATCTCACTAACCTAACAATGACTTACAACAAAACCAAGGTTGTATCCCCCAAAAAACAGATTTCTGGAAAAGATATTTCACCAAGCTCATATGTTTTTTTCAAAACTGCAAAACACCACGTAAGAAATTTCTGAAAGGCACCCAAATTGATTCTACACATGCTGGTTCAGGCAGAACTATACAAAAATCAGCGTGTTGAACATTATGGGGGTGAAATGAGGACTCTATGATGAGTCTAGGACTGTAACCCAGCAGGTGTCTAAACATAAAATTAAGTTTCAATCAGGAATAGTTTTACATGGTTGCATTTCTAAAAGGTATCTTTTATAACTGAAGAAGATTTTGGTAATGAAAAGGTCTTCCTAGATCCATCAGAGTAATAAATAGATTGGAACTACTGTTACAAGCAAATTATTAAAAATATTTTTCAGTTATAATAGACAGTTCTACCAGAACCATCTTTTTCCACCTAATATAATTAATATAATATTCCAACTAATACAATATCAAAGTACTGTAATTTCACAAGTATAAGGCACACCGGAGTATAAGCCACACTTCTGGGTGTCAGCAACTTTTCGTTCTTTGTGCATATATAAGGCACACCAGCATATAAGCCACACTTTCATTCGCAGCGAGGATGTTCGCGCAACAAAGTAACCAATTTGCAACAATCACATGATCGCAGGTTTTACTGGCAGGTGCTCAGTTCGTGAGCTCGTGAGCTCCGCTCCCTCCGCAGCACCCGTGGGAGCCCGTTTTCCCCGCACTGCCAGCGGGAGGGAGCCCAGCCCACTGCCAGCAGGAGGGAGCCTGCCTTCCCCCAGGCTGCCAGCGGGAAAGCCCACTTTCCCCCGCCATGCAACAGAGTAACCAATTTGTAACAATCGCACGATCGCTGGTTTTACTGGCAGGTGCTCAATTCACGAGCTCGGCTCGACCTGCAGCTCGCACTTCCGGGTTGGCAAATTTCAGAACTTTGTCCATATATTGGACGCTCCGGAGTATAAGCCGCACTTCCAGGCTGGGACCAAAATTTTAGTTAAAAGCATGCAGCTTATATGCGTTCAATTACTGTACCTAAAATACATAAAAATTGTCTCTGACAGCAGTATTCATCAAATATAATATCTTTAAACCAAAATTTACCTACTATGAATGGTTCCCATTGAGCTAATTATCTGTGGTTACCCACAAATATTCTGATCTCCTTACCTACAATTTTTACTTAAAAAAAAAATAAAGAATTTCTAACATTCACAAAGGAAGCCAAGAATATAAAGCATCTACATGAAGACCACACTATCTAGGCAATTTCATTGATGGTGTACAGTACAATATTGTGTAATTCCCAAGGAGATAATTAAAAACATATTCTCTCTCACAGTCACACTTCTTGCATTTGTCTCCACTTTCTACAATAAGTATTTTGCTTAACGTATTATCATTGGGGGTTGGGGGGGGTTATTCTCTTTTCACATTATCATGCTAAGGAAGTTGGTGGGGTGGCTCTCCCAGCTTTTGATTGTTGAAGACGAAAGGATGGGTGGAGGCTGTCTCCCTGGCTCAATCGCTGTCAGGGTTTCGGGGTCTGAGAGGTTGGTCGCTTTTTCCTTCCTTGGGACACTCTCACCGGTCCAAACACTGAGGAGAGAGGTTTCTCTGAGGTTGGATTTGCCCTGCACCCTGCACTGCTACAGCCTCCTGCCTCTGAGACCACCGCTGAGAACCAGGACCCAAAAGGTGAGTGAGGAGTTCTTCCTCCATCCTTCTCCCCAACCTGGGAAACGGCCCTGCCACCTCTGCCTCCACCTCTCTGGTCCTGCCTGCTGCTGCCACAGCTGCAAGGGGCCCGCCCCACTCTCCACTGAGACTGTGCAGAGGAGAAGAGTGTCTGCAACTGGAAAAGGGACTGGGACTGAGTTTTGTTCTGTTTTGTTGCTGATTTTCATAGCTGATGTTCTTGTTTGTCTTGTAGATATATCAGTAAAGAACTGTTATTCCTAACCCATACCTTTGCCTGAGAGCCCCTTAATTTCCAAATTATAATAAATTGGAGAGAGGGGATTTTCACATTCCATTTCAGGAGGAGCTCCCGCCTTTTTTTCTTGGCAGTACCTGTCCTCCAAACCAGGACAATCATAGTGTTCAGTTTGCTAACACAAAAAAATCATGAGAAGGGCAAAAGAGGGACTGAATCTAGAGTAATGAGAATAAAACAAATAAAAATATGTCCCAAGCACAGATAGGGAAGTGTGCATTTTATCTGTGTAGCAATGATTAAAAGCATTTATTTCTGGCAACCAGAGTAAACGCAGCTCAGGCTGAAACTCACCTTGATTTTTCATTTGAGCTTTTTTTTGTGCACAGCAACAGAAGCATTTTTGTTCTAGTATTCTATAAATGAAAACTCTTCAGAAACATGAGCTACATTCTAACTTTAAATACAAAAAACCTGTTGACATGATGGCAGCCTGTGGATTGTAGGCAGAATCAGTTTTACACCTGCTTCTTTGCACAGAGCAGTTTTCAGTCAGAAGAATGGGGGACAGCTTTGGTATGTGGGAAAACTGGGATTTGATAACTCTTCTCATTATTTTAAAGGATGCTACTTGGGGACTACATTTGTTTTCCACGCTTTTCAAGCTTATTTCCACAGTCAGAAATGCCTGAAACGCTCTTCTTAAGATGAGATTAGCCTTTCATAATCAAAAAAAATTTATCTATTATTAAAAATCATTATTTATCTCTGCCATGTGGAGAAGTGTGAATACTCATCCTGTCGTAGTTATTATGTTTTGCTTCTTCTTGTGTATTTTTTTTTCCCACAAGATCTTAATGCAAGAATGAGGCTTTAATTTAAAAAAAAAATATCTAAAATAATGAAATAATGATCTATCAGTTACTTTCAATCCTCAGGAAAAAAAATAAAAGGAGAACATTTTTCCCCAATATGTTACTGTGATTCTCATGTTAAAATACACTCCCTTATCTGTGTTCTGTGTAGCAGTTGGCTGCAATTAGGCAGCTAAAAATAAAGAGCTGAATCACGACATGAGGACATTGGCCAGTAAAAGCAGCAACACAGGGCTGTCGTTCTTAACCTTTAAGGTTGCTGTACCTAACAGAAGAACCACTGGAGTCCAAACATCTCAGCACCCCAGGACACAGTGCCCAGCGGCGGCAACCTCAAAAGCCAGCAGGGCAGGGCTGGCACACCATCACTTGTCACAGATACAACTGACTCCAGCCCTGGGAACAAACCTGTTTATATAAAACGTTTGCTGACAGTAATGTTCTTACTGCATTTTTGCAGAACATCTTACCCACACATGAAGTTATGTATACAAGTAAGTGTTTACAAGATCAAAAGTGTGGCTTTGTTTATTAGTCAGATGTGTGAAATTCTTTTAAAATTGGCTGAGATGCCAGAGAAATAAAACACACACATTTGTGTTCTAAAGCTTCATAAAATACCTGGAAAACAACATGAAACCTTAGAAAAAAAACCCAAACCAAAACCTAAACCAAAACCAAAACCCAAACCAAAGTAGTTTTTTAAAAAACATTTCATCAACCAAGACTAACAAAGTAAAGAACAACTCTGCTTTCCAACTCTGCTTTCCAACTCTGATTAGAAAGTACATTGTGCAACCATTATTCAACCCATGTAATCAAATGAAATATGGGAATCATATGAAGCATTAAAGGCATACACTGCAGTTTCCCGATAATTGACAGTTTAATATACAATTACTTGTTATTGTAAACAGATGAGATCAATGTCACTCAGTGAAACCCTTTAATTTTAATGAGGTTCTGTCTCAACACATAAAACACATGCATCCATAACATTTAATCTTGTAACACACATGACAAGCAGAAGGCATCGTTTATCCCTGCAGGCAAAATACTATCATCTGGAAGAGGAAATATAAAACATTTAAAATTGCCGACTATCTACAACCAGGGAACTGGTCTTCAGTGCGAGTCTTAAAATGCCCTTCACCAGTAACCACTCTGGTATTTTACAGCAAGGCAGTGGTGAGGACTAAACAAAGGATGAGTCTGAACCTTTACTATTTATCTTAGGTAAAATAGTATCAGTCATTGAGACTGATGGCAGGTGGTAGAGTAAACCCTTAAAAACTGGTCTCAGGAAGGAAGGGTACAGATGATTTAGGCATTAGAGTCATTGACACTGAGTCAGGTCCTTAAACAAAGATGGAAGAAACACATTGTAGAAAACAAAATCAGAAAACAAAATTTCAGAGCTACACTGAATCTTACATCATCTCAGATGAACAAGGGACCAACTACAAAAATCAAAAGGACACCTAAAGGTAAAAAGTGACCCCGTGAAGGATTGGGGAATTGCTAGAAGGTCAGAAATGCAAATAGGCACTAAGTGTTTTTCCTTCCCATGTGAAAATTTCAACAATGTTTAAAGATGCCCATGTTCTGTACACAGCATGTCAGGACAGTGCAGAATATACTCATCCAGCTCCATCCTTTCCTTAAAAGAACAGCCACTGACACTTTAAGCAATTCCTTACAACAAGGAAAAAAATGTCCCAGTAGGTCAGACCCCCTGGGCCCTTTCTGGCCACTGGCCAGGCTTACCACCACTCAGAAATTAAACCTTCCAGCATCAGCGGCATAGATGCAACCCCCCACACCCTCACACAACAGAAAAATACATTAATATTTCTGATTTTTGCACCACAAATCATACTAATCTCATAAAGGAGTAGAAGTCAGCTTCTTGACCACATAGCCAAGGGTTGGAAGATGTACATAGACCTTGGTGATGCGTTCCCCACTAACCCACAGCTCCCTTCCATGACCAGAATGAGGATACAGGAATGAGGACAGGTAGGATACAGAAATATATCCTGGCTTGCCTCCACCTCGGGAGTGGGGTTTTGAGTCACCCTATGTGTTTAACATCAGTGCAGACCTGTGACAGGCACCCTGCTCTGTGACACACCTTCAGCAGAGGAGTTGCCTGTGGAGCACAGACTCATGTTGTTCCCATAGCAGAGAAGCATCCCCAGCTTAGGTCTCAAAACCTGGATTTCTCCGAACAAGCAACTTTTTCTATCAGGACAAAATTCAGGATAGACAAGACTTCCCCTCTCCCCTCAGGAGTCCTATCAAATTGAAGATCTCAAGTCATGAAGTTAATGCAAGCTACAGGGACAGCCTGCAAAGTCCATTTCACAATCCTTATAAAATCCTATACCTACACCAAATCAAAAATCTCTCTGAACAAACAAACAAACCTCCAAATAAAACATCCACAAATAATTCTTTTCTTAAAGCTTGCAAATATAGTACATAAATAAGTATTTGACAGATGTTTCTTTTTCACCATTGAAATAAAAGCAAACTAATTTCTTCTGAGCAATCTGTAATGGTTAAATCTTAGATGTTCCTTTCTGCTGGCCTGTGATAAAGCCTTGCCAGCCCTTCATCTAGAAACAGCCCTATTCTTACCAGTTCCTGCTCTTGTAAGCCCTCTCCCAGTGCTCTCACCCTGGCCTCAGACCAGGTCATCTGGCAGTTTCCACCTGCCAGACAAGAAGCTGGGAACTTGGCTGGCTCTCCTCCTCCCCAGTGGCTTGAAGACCCACCTCAGTGCAAACCTGCTGCACATCTATTTGTACTGCCAGTGATGAAGATGTCAGCTCCCACCTCAGCAAAACAGGAGCACACAACAGCAGAGGGTGCTGAAACTCATGCCCAAACCCCACTGTGCCTCCTGCAGCCTTTAAAAACTGGCAACTACCCTTGTAGGCCACGTGCCTGTACCTCCCCACCTGCTCTCCATGGATTTCTGTATTCCACTTGCACAAGCAAACAGAGAGCTGACTCTGTGACAGAAGGATGCCTGGGGACCAACAGCCAGCTGTGAGACAGTTTCCCTGTGCTAAGGGCTTGCTACTCTGGGGACAGAGACCAAGGTACCCCCTTGGAGGGCAGGGAAGGCAATTTTGGTTCCTTGACTTTTAAAGTCTTCTATTTCAGCACAGGAAAGACCTGAGTAAAAGATGCAGAAGAAAAGTAACTGAAACTCCAGACAAGCCAGCCTTGGAATAGCACAGGAACTTTTCATTTGTTGAGACAAAACAAGACAAAACCAGAGATTGCCAGAAGATAGTTACCTGATAAATAAGTTAGAACTGAAACTGCTGAACTGTTTCAGAGGGGTTTTGCACTCTAGGATAATGTAAAGAACAACTATTATATTCCATTTATGCTGATAACGTGTAATACCCTAGTGAAAATATCCTGGAAGAGATGAGCATGCAAAATCACCTTTTAGTGCTTGAATACAGGATAATGCAAAAAAAAACCCCAAAGAGCAGAGAATTATCAGGAAAGTAACAGCTGAAAGCTGAAGGGCTTTCTTCAGTGAAGGACTATTATAATTTAGTTTGTCAGTAAGGAATACAACACTGAAAAGGAGATTACCACAACAGGAGAGAAAACACTAACTCTGGCTGAGGGCCATGAGGAAGTCCAACAAATGGAATTGGATTTTATCTCTTCTTCGTTTGTATATCCTCCACTGAATTGCTGCCACATTGGATCTGGCTTCTAGGGGTGCTGCCAGAAGAGAGTAAAATCTTCCATGCCTCTATAACGAATGGGCATTATTATTATTTAAGCAAGCAAAGGGATATAAATTTTGTTTGTTTGTGGTTTACAAAATATTCTTGCAAATCAGTACTGGGAAATAGATGGTTGCAAAATGTTTGTTTGAAGAACAGGTAAACACAGGATGAATTGTGATAAATCAACTCAGCTGAAAGCAGCAGAGGGCAGTGTGATTAATCTGCTGAGAATAAATCTCTGGATATTTTTCCATTCCTCATTACCACAAGATAGGCAGTGAAGGGACAGAGCTATACAATTGAGAAGCTAGCCGGAGATTAAGGAAGGACAACAGCCAGTGTAAGGGCCTGTAACTAAGCTGATTTTATGGAGTCACCACATGCACATCACTCTAAAATTCACCTTAACATCAGCTGTAGTCAGTACAGAAGGAACACTGAACAAGCCTGTCCTTCAGCCTCATGCATTCAGCCTATCTTCTGCAATGCAACCTGAAAAACAAGCCACGCACTCCAGGGCTGATGCAACCTTTAGACTCAGAAAGCAGAAGCATTTAGCATTACCATGTAACGGAGGAAATACTAATGCAGGTGAAAGAGCTGAAGAAAACAATCAAGAAGAGAATTGTTTTCACTTAAAATGTGTCAGGTTGTTAGGACATGCACTGACAGATGATGCACAGGCAGGCTAAAAAAAAAGGACAAAAGGAAAATAATAATGAGGAATTGGGAAAAATTCATCCAGTGTAAGATACCTTCTCCCTCCACAAGGCAGTCTTGTAGTTGCTTGATGGAAGGTTTCCTTATATTTTCTTTGAAATGTCTTCGTATAATTTACTCATCTGATTTGCTATGGCTGTCCCTAATGCACAGCATAGGAAGCTTTGTGATGAGAAAACAGCAACAGAAATTGAATCTAATGATTTTTGAGGACTGAGGGACTTTGAAGTAGCATCATAAGAAAATTACATAGGAGTGAGGGAAAAAAGAAGAGTGGCTAAGAGTTATCATGTAAGTCATTAATGTGCTATGTTATATTATAAACACATCAGAATAGTATCTGGGTTAATTTAAATTATCAAACTGAATACTCTTCTAATTCAGATTCCTAAAAAAAAAAAAAAAAAAGGAAGTTCACTGAATAAAGAACTAAAAAGATGATTGTGGTTGATTTAAAAATACCAAAAATTTTAAAAAACAAAAAAACCAAACTGATTGCCAAAGTGATACATTTGAACAGTTTGCTGCTTTTATTCCAGAAAACCTAATGCTGTTTTTATTACAAAAGGGCCATACCTAAAATCACCACTTTGCACTGACATACACCCGGACATAGTGAGTAAGTCCACAGTGTAACTGTTAGGATGCAGATTTGTCTGGATCATCATTTGTCTGGACATATGAAACTATACTGCAATTCCTTCTAAGACCAAGATCCATCTAAGACTAAGATCACACTGAACTATAACTAGAACTATGTTTTTACAGTCATATGGACCTAAAAATCACAGAATTTTAGATAATACAGAAAAATAGACCAATATCTTGTCCCAATTATGAAGAATATCCCTGGAAAAATACGGTATAACTTCATGATCAATGCCCACAGAGATTTTATTTTGTTTGCAGATCTTTTTAGGAAAATGGATTATGAAAATAAGAAATAGATTTTACACAGATGCTGTCCAGGAATATTTCTCATATTTCACTGCCTTTTAAGTGAACTACTTCTAGAGTGTTAGCTACATTTCACTCCTCTGCCCCATGGTGACAAGTCTGGCCAAAATGGATGGACGGGCACAATGCGAAATATTGACCACGATGTTAAGATAGGTTAAAAGAAATCTCAGCTTTGCAAAAGTAAAATTCTTGGATAAGAAAATTGTTGTGACTTGGTACAACTCTCGAAAGGCTCTTCAGTAATGTTTCCTTAAATCATAATTCCCAGAAGAAGCACTTCAGAGTGAACACTTTTAGGAGTGACATCACTCCATAAGCTCACATGTTGGTTTGAGTTTTTCTTCCCTGACAGATTATTTGGCAAGAAATGTTTCTAGGATTGATATTCAATTACCTTAGTGCAAAAGACAGTGGTACACATGACTGAAGTACCTGTAGGCAACCTACTTGATGATTCACATGTCCTCATTAAGCCTCTCCTTTTCACTGCGAGTGTGTTCTGAAGCAGCAAGATTTTATAACACTGGGTTTTTTCAAATGTTCATGGAACAAAAATTAAAATCAAAATAATTGTCTCTAAATGCAGTGCTTGTTAATTAATTAACTTGCAGTACTATTCAGACAAAGGGCTCTTTTGTTTCCATAATCTTATTTCCTCTATACCAAAGCTTTATGTATGACTAAAAGAAGTACAGATTGAAAAGATGATTCCTGTTCTGCCTAATGACTTGGATTCCAAAAACTGAAAAATACGCCTGAACCAAAAAGGTGCACTATCACTGTCATAAAAAGTTAATCTTTTTGGTTGTGAATGTTCAGAAACCTGTTTTATAAAACAGAATATAAATGCATTACCTGAAACATAAATAATGTGGATGTTGGCAAACTATCCTTCCTCTCCAAACAGAGGTTCTTTAAGCATAGTAAAAAGGAGAGTTGAGAAATCAGTTTTATGATCAGTATTTGACATTGGTCCATAGCAGAGAGGTGCCATATGATTTGACAGTTGCAGATTCTGTGCTTAGGGCTGAAAAGATATAAAAAGGGTGGGATTTGTAGGTCAGGAATTAGCTCCCTTGCCACAGTTTCTGGAGAAGCTGGCAAAGCATATGGCCCTACCGAAATCTGCTCTGCTTTGGAGGCTACTGACAAATTCACATCCAAAGAGACACTTTTTCATTTTTAGTTTAACCTAGTCTCTGCTTCAGTGTCTGGATTTTGTTCTGCTGTTACTGGGCCTGAGTAAGTAAAGATCAGTCACCAAGACTGTTGACAGACTGACAGCATTCTCCTCTGTCAATCAAGCACTTCTGGGATGAAGCTGGGCCACCTTCTCAAACAAACCATCAGAGAAAGCTTTGGCAGTAAAACCGCACCCCAAAAGGAAAAAAAAAACTTCTCTCCTAACAGGAACATGCATGTTTGTAATCTGAAATGCACACAATCAGATTTTACCACCCTTTTACTGGGTTCAAAATCAGCACTGTGAAGTCTTTGTAGCCAACTATTGCAAACTTGAAGATACTAGGTAACATTCATACATTAAACAGAAACAACCTTTCAAAATATTAAGTCTTTTCTAAGTGCTCCTTACCCTGCCTCCTTCTCATCACCCATCCATCCGAACACTGCACATGAACTGAGTTGTTCAAATTTCTGAGACGACCGTACAACCACCTTCTGCATGGAAATCGAGCAGCTTAAATCCCCAGCATGTTCTACACCTTCAGCCTCCCCAAAATTCCTGCTGAACAACTGGCGAGAATCGCCTTCCCTCACCTACAGACTGTCACCAGCCCCTGGAACAGGCGAGGGAGGTTTCAGCCGTGCGTGGTGAGCATCAGGTACAGATACAACAGGTGACAGCAGCAGGGGAAAATAGCCGTACCCTGCGAGTAATACATGTGCAGATCAGCTTAACAGCAATGTATTCTTACATACTCATCCTCCAAATAACCGCAAGGTTCTTTTCACTTACGATCCTTCTACGGCACAGCGCATCCCATGGATGTTAATTAACCGGCATTTGAGGGTGGCGGCGAACACAGGGGTTTCGGGCATCTTAGGGGAGCCGTCAAACTTTTCTGACGGCGGTGACCGAAGTTGAAGGACGGGGAGCTGCGGCCGCCCCGCGCCCCCGCCCGCCGAGCCCGGCCGAGCCCGCCGTACCTGCGCTGCCGCCGCGGGCACCGGGTTGTCCAGCAGCTCCATCTGCACCTCCTGCGCCGGGCTGGGAGGCGATTTCGACATGTCGCTCTGGACCATTGGCGAGCAGAGCGGGTGGCTGGGCGCCGAGTCCCTCGGCGGGACAGAGCCGAGCTGAGCCGTGCCGAGCCGAGCCGCGCCGCGCCGAGCCGAGCCGAGCCGAGCCGAGCCGAGCCGAGCCGAGCCGGGGCGGCGGGCGCCCTCAGCGCTCGGCCATGCCGAGGAGCGGGCGGGCGGCCCTGCCCAGCCCGGCTCCGCTCTGCCCTGCCCTGCTCTGCCCTGCCTGCTGCCGGCGGGGAGGGCTCGGCGCCGGGGACGGGGCAGCGCCGGCGGCGGGCGAGGGGGAGGGCAGGGGGCGGTGCGTGGGGAAGAGGGAAAGTGACAGCGAGCATCTCCCTCCGGCAGCGCCGGGCGGGGGCGGTGCCGGCAACCGCGCTGGGAACCGCGCCGGGATCAGCGCTGGGATCCACGCTGAGAACCACACCGGGATCCACACCGGAATGCACACCGGGATCCGCGTTGGATCCGCCGGGGCTCTGGGCCGGGTGTCGGGGTGCGGTCAGGCCCTGCTGTCCCTTCAGCCCTCCGGACATCTGCACCCTGGGCCGCACGGCGTGGCCTCCTCAACCCGCAAGGGATGAGAGCTGTGGGTTTAGTGAGAAACTGGCACTTCGACAAAGTTTCACAAGTCTCTCGTCTTCATAGGGTTTTTGCCTTTACTTGTAGGTTCTTGTGCACATATCAACGTATAAGTGAGATGAAGCCCCCTAATTTTATATAACCTGTGTCTGCACAATCTCAATCATGCTATCAGGTACCCCACGAGAGGCTTTTGAAAGACACCTGTTCAAAACCTGATCTGGGAGAATCACCCTCCACCTCTGAGATGATCTGTCATTTCTTATGAATGACAGATCATTTTATGGCAGCTGAATTTATGAGAGAGACCAAACCCAGTGACCCTGTGAGGCCCACAATGCGCCGATACCTTTCTTCCACTGTATGGGACCTAGCTGTCTCCCATGCAGCATGAGAGGGAAACTTGTGTTTTCAGAATCACACTCTGATGGTTTGTGAAATATCTTATATGCTGATTTTGAGCAGTGAAAATTAAGTCTAGAAACCAACTGGCCTAATGTCACACACATAAAATCACAGCCATTACTAAAAGCATTAAAATCACTTTCAGGAAAAGAAGCCAGCAAACCAAAGACAGCACAAAAGCCAGATCAATTTCAAGAAGTACTTTCAAGCTTTGTCCAGATTGCATAGTTGATTTATTTAATTTTTCATAATAGCTAATAAGTTTCCTTTCTGAATTGGCTTACGCCTATGGATTTTTTTATAAGAATAGTGAAAATCTTACAGGAACTGCCCATATTTTTTGTGAAGGAATTGGCTTTCTCTGCAAGAGGAGGTGCTCTGACTTTCAAGAACTTTCACTTGTCCAAAAAGTTTCTTTTATTTTTTGAAGGCAATATTTCAGAATTATTTTCTAGAATTTTTAAGATGCTGTCCATGAAAAAACAGAACCCTTATTTACAGTAAAAAGTGTGGAGTTTATTGCTTAACTTTCATTCAAGCAGCTCAATAGAGATGCTCAATAATCTTGATACTATAAATGTGCTGGAGCCTGGACTGCTTCCAGAAGTTCTTCAAGCAGTTAAAATCAAAAAGATATTTTCTTTTCTGATGTGAAAAATACACACTTCACCCTCTAATAGAGGCCTTGAAGTAGTTATTTCTTTGACACTTACAAATTAGATGGTTTAACTGGAATTACTTTTTGTGGTCATCATCATTATTAAGGAATTTACCAAAAAACCTAAACACAGTATTCCTGTTAATGATTGCTGGGTGGCATATTCTTATTGAAAGATGTTGTATTTGAATGTCTAACACCTTTCTATCTTCGGAACAATTTATCCTTCTGTTTCGAGCCATGCTCTAGGAAAGGCACTTGACAATCCAGATCCACCATGATTCAGTACATTTACTTGGTAGATTTTCAGGCATCTGTCAGGGATTGTCTGTTCTCTCTCACACAGAGAAGGGAGTGGAATTTACTTAATCATGTTACAGTGGCCCTTCATATTGCCTTCTGGATTTTTCACTTTGTAAACTTGTATAAATAAGAGCAAATAAGTATACCATCCTTCTGTAAGAGTAGTAGTGATTATTTTTGAAATATTGCAGTTTCTAAAACCATACATTTTGAACTGAATTGAAAGAGTATTTCTACTTTCTTATAAGTTAGAGCTTGAATATATCAATTGAAGTTCATTTTTTGTGTGCTTGGTCATATCTTTGATGATTACTTTGTCTTTTTTTTTTCCCTTTCCATTATAAAAATATAATGATAATGATTTTGCTTGTTTATGTACACACATATAGGGTCTCTAGAAAGCAAAGACTCAGGAAAGAAATTCCCCACACACACACACAAATAACATCTGAATTTTTAGTAAATTTATTTGATTTTTTTTCCTGAGGAAAAGCATTCTACATAACTGCTCTTTAGCAGCAATTATCATTCATTGCCTTGATGTAATGAGTGCTAGAAGATTAGCATAGAAAAATAATTGTATTTTTTTCTGTTTCATCCCTTTTGTTTAGCAGTTAATCCAAGTTCTCTAACCTTGAAATGTGCAGTGAAAATCCTTCAGCTGAACACATATGCATGCAGTCATCCCTCCTCATGCTGTTTCTGGCTGCATCTGCTCCAGGATAAGGGTCAATGTGTAAAAACAATGTGCAGAGATTCTAAATTGCTTGTTCTTTCTCAAGGGGAAAACAAACCTGGTATGCCTAACCTGTTCTCAGCAGAAAACCACACTGCTGCATTTATTTACACTTTTATCTGCAACGGAGAGGTGTTGTGCATGCTTATTTGGATTTTTGTAAACATGTAAATGTTAGAAAACCAGAAAACAACACAAGCTGTTTTGTTCATAGGGCGCTTTTTTTTATCTTTGAAAAAACATCCCCAAAAGCTTAGCCTGACAAACAAGACAACCTGAATTGGGTGCCAAAAATAGCTGGTGTTTTTTTTGCATGAGAGTTTAGATGTTCTTTTAAAGCAAGGAGGGCTGTATTGCTTTGCATATTTAATTGTTCTTTACCACCAGTATAAGAATGTGGTGTCAGCACTGTGTTCTAGCCTTTTTACCCATGTGTGGAAAGTACATGTCTGGTTTAGCCTGTAATGATCACCTAAATGTGCAAAAATAGGCCAAGGAGGGTTGGCTTATATTTGTGCAAATGAAACTAAAAGCTAATAACTTCATTAGAAACTTCCACAAATACCAACCATTGAGTTTACAATTATTCTTATGAAACTAATAAAATGCTTCTAACTGAGCATTTGTTTAAAGCCCTGATATAGAGAATTTCTTTAGGACTTTCAGTTAAAAAGAAATGCTGGCCATCTATTAGTCTGTGCCACTTCCTGCCTAAAATTAATTCTAGCCAGGAATTCAATGTTGTGAAAAAAAAAAAAAAAAAAAAAGAATTCACTTAATTACCTGGTTTTAATATCTCAAAACAGACACAGTTCATCTTTTTTTAAGTAATAAACTGGAAGCTGCCTGTCACAAACCTAAATTAAAAGGATTCCTCTTATTTTAGTACTTTATCTTTCACACAAGCCTGAACAAAACCACTCCAGACAGGCTCACTTTTGAATCCATTATCAGTCTGTATCAGAGCACAACACCACCTGGCTGGATTTAATGAACTGATCCACTCTCCCAGCTCGTGTTTATTGTGTTTTATTCTTGGATATAAGTGCCATGCACCTACAAAAGCCTCGACTGATATTGTTACAGTGTATTCAGCAGGATTGGAAGGAGGAAGGTTTCTACATGATGGAAGATAGCAGCAATATATAAACACTGGCAAAAATGCTTTTAATGCACAGAAAGGCTCACCATACTTGAAAAAGCCACAACACCTACTAAGCACATATTTTCAGCCCTTTGCAAAACGTGACCAAAAAAGGCACGCTCCCGCTTGCAAGCTGTTCACTTTGCAAGAGGCAAATTTGCTGTCGATGGGTTGTATACAAAGTTCATGTTTGATGAAGCACTTCTGCAGAAGTTGCTGCTTTCAGTTGATATTTTCTTTGCTTTTCTTTGCTCTCCTGTCATAACTGAGACTGCATATCTCCTTTTGTATCCCCAGTCCTTACCAATTATGGTGCTCCTATTTATAGCATCATTTTTCTCTTATTAAATACTTGAATCACAAGCACACAGAAAGGCTTTATAGTGTTCTCACCCACAAATATGCTCAGCCCATGTGAGTTACTGACATGAGAGACATATTTTAATAGACCATGTGTGGCCTGTGTCCAAGGACAGCATCTGAGCTCTCCACAGCTCTTTGGGCATGGCCTTTCCTCTACCCTTCATTGAGTCCTGTGCTCACTTTGTGCTTCTCTGCTTTTGGGTAGGTTGTTTTGGTTTGGTTTTTTTTCAACCCAACAATCATTTATTTGTGGCACAGAGGCAAATCTTCATTCAGATTAAATGGTGTAAGAGAAGACAGTGGCAACTCTCATCAGTGCGAGGATTGCAAGTGGCTGACAGTTAACTCATCGTTACCAAGGCTGCTGGCAGTTAATACATCCGAGAGTACTGAAATTCTTTGCCAATTTATACATGCACAGATCTGAAGCGCAAATCGATGATGGCACCACTCCATGTTGCCATCAAGTCAGTTTTAATAGGGAGCATTTGCCAGATATAATTTCCCTCCCTCCTTGTCTTGGCTGCTCCAATCTGATCCTCCGTGGCGCACAGTTTGGCTCTTGGAGCACCAGGGTCTCCATTCAAGAACTAAAGGTAGGATGTAGCAGAAAATTAATTACCTTTCCATAGGGTAAATTTGCTGCTTTAGCTCCATGAGCCATCCTACCACAAAAACTGAGTAGTGCAACTGCCAGGGTGAAAGGGGAAGGAGACACAGCAGGGATACACAACTCGGAGCAGGGCTGAAAAATTCCTTCCTGGCAGCACACCAACCCTTTAGGCAGTCTAGCTATAAACATCAAACTGCAAAGGCTTGGTTTTGAGAACATTACTGCAGAATAATTCTGATTTGATTTCAGGAAAGTAATTTTTGGTAAGTACTTTGAGTTTATGCAGAAAAAGGGGGCCCGGAAAGACAAAACTTCAAGCTTTTGTTTGCCTCTTTTTTTCAACTTTCACCCAGTCTTTGCCAAAACTGAAGTTCTTGTTCCATAAGAAAATGATTTTCAATAAAGCACCCTTCAAGTTTTATAAGAAAAATGATTCTGAGAAATGAAATATCAGCAGTCACACTAATACTGTGATGTAAGTTCTATAATAGCCACAGTCAATTAATTGCCATCGTAACCAACTTATCTATTTCCAGAGAAAATTTTCAAGGGGAACTTTTGTGCCCCTAAAATGTGAAATGGTGCACGAGGTTCCACCATCTTCTCTGACTCCATAGTGCCCTGAATTTTATTGAGATAACTATCCCTGAAGTGTCCTTCAAAAAGCTAAGAACCAAGTTAGTACTGACATAATAATTTTCCATTGTAGCATTTTGATAGCACCCCATCTGACTTCTCTAGAAAAAATATGCCAAAAGCCAAATAGCAGCATTTTGATCCCAATCATGTACAAAGAAGAAAACAGTGGCAAGTATCAATCAAAGGTACTATACATTTTGAAAGTAAATATATACTATTATATTATTTTGAAACCATGTATTTTAAAATACAGTTTAATACTCAAATACTTCCCACGACATGTTTCTCAAATCTGTGTGGTTTCCTTGTATCAATACATGCTAAGAAAATAGATTTCCCTTGAAATTTGCTGTGGTCTATTTTGTAGGAGGAATAGCTTGAAATAGACATATCTTTTTTTAATTATTTTTTTTAATTTTCAATTTTTTTTCATTATGGGATTACACTTATAAAAATAATAGGAAAGGATCAACTTCTAAAATCACATATCTATTAAAAGCAAGAGCTAATGTGTTGGTGTCCAACCCTGTGCCACCCAGGACTTCAAAAATCAAACTACTCTGTACTACTCCAGTAGGGAGTGCAGGAGTTCCTGCTCCTGGTGAAAGCCATGGTGAGACACATCCATGTTCAGTCTTGGGTTAGTTGCCTGAATGCATATTTTTGAAAAAGGCAGCAAAGAATGACAGTGAGGAAGCATTGCTCTTCCAAGGAGGGCATTTCAGGCCATGAGTGATCTCACAAGGCATCCATAAAAACCTAAATATTTAGTATTACTTGAAACAATCCCTTAAAAGGAAATCTGATCAGAGCTGCTTTTCCTTATGGCACCTGTGAAACTCTGTGGTGACTGAAGACAGGTGTTAGTGGCAGAGTGCATCTGCTCTGGTGTGCCGTCTGAAGTCTGCCCAGGTGAATTCAGTAGGCAGTGGCAGCTCCATGGCAACAAATACTAAAGAAACATCCTGTTAGCCGGAGACCTAATTCTGCAAAGATACATGGAGCATATTCTAGCAGAACAGGAAGAAAAATACATTTCAGAGAGTGATAATGAGCAAAGCCTTAAAAAATTTTCTTCTCGAGAAGAGAAGCAGATCATGGTCTTTGGTAATTAGCCATAAAGGATTTTTCCTAAGAACAAAATATATGCCAAATGAGATTTTACAGCCTTTGTTTGGACAATATTCAAATAATTTTCATGCTGTTGCTTTTTTTTTTTTTTTTTTTTTTTTT
>PYHW01009744.1:1538984-1553500 GCA_013186435.1 Turdus rufiventris | reverse complement strand
GTCCATATATAAGCCGCACCTGATTATAAACTGCACTTCTGGGTTTGGACCAAAATTTTAGTCAAAATGGTGCAGCTTATAATTGTGAAACTACTGTACACATGCTAGAAATTACTTGCCCTCCTTCAGACACGTTAATAAGTAGTAGAGAAATATTTCAGAATACAATAATATTACCAAAACATGATCATATTGGTAATCTTGTTTCCTGTGGAAGCAAACATTAGGCATACATAAGCATTCAAACTATGATAACTCTTCTCTTTGAAATAATGAATGTTTCCAATATTCATTTGCAGCATCTGATACAAGAATAGATTTTGCTTACGTCCAGTGATGCCCTGCTAGTGCTTGAATTGACTGTCACAGCTGAAGGTCATGAAGTAACTCAGTGCCAATACAAACAGATGAAATATTGAGAAACCACTTTTTAAAAATACTACCTTAATAAAATCAAACACAAGCTCCAAGAAAAAAATGTAAACTTTGAAACCAGAAGCATTAGACATAGCTTCTCAACTCACCTTTCGAAGTTCATCAACATGAAAAGCAATTGTAACATTTGCACAGCTACATAAGAGAAGCTAGGATTGTATTTTGGGCCTTAAAAAGAGGCTTAGCTCTCTCCCCTGCCAGATAGAAACTTTCTTTTTTGCCTTGGATAAATTGTTTGGGATGAGATTTCTGAAGGTATGTACATGTCTAAGTTTGCCTAGGTTTGCATTGGGGTATTTGCTACAGATTCTCATAACTAACAGGCACTGAAAATGAATGCATATCTACTTTTAAAATTATCTTTAAGTTGTTGGTTTTTTTCCCCTGAAGGTTACTCAGTGATTGACTAAGAGTTCACAAGCCCATGAGTGTGGGCTATCATAAACAGTGAAATTCAATGATTTGTTTCACTTTGTATTTTGATAAGTTAGTATGGTGCCCACGAAGCTTTTGAGAACTAACAGGTCTGACAGTAGACTCTTTATCCCCCAGAACAATTGTACCTTCACCAGGAGCTATCAAATAAACACAGGACACATTGTGAGACAGTCATGTCGTGTCATAATATCGAGATGTTTCAAGACAGATTTGAGACAAAGAAAAGAAAACTTTCAGTTGCTTTGTAAAGAAAACATGTCTGTTCTATAACTTGCTCTCCCTATTTCCACAGCTCATCAGAGGAGAAAGAAAGAACAAAATTTAATTCTCATACAAAAGTATAAATAAGGTAGGGGAGAAGTCTTTGCACCAGAAATGGAAAACATGTAAAGAGCTGAAATCACACAGCTGACTGTTGGTCAATACCTCCTGGAAGCTGCTCAGCACATCGGAATCAGGACAGAATTTGTATATTCATTTCAGACCTGGTTCTTCAAAACTAATTATATGAATAATTAAATTATATGAATCATCTCAGCTTCTGCAGAATTAACTTGAAATCCAGAGGACTAATTATGCAAAAATCACTCAGGATGGGAGGAGCTGCAGTGAGGCTACACACTTTCTAGACAATTTAAAAAAGCTCTTTCCACAATGCATATTACATATCTATGATTAAGCTAATTGTTGACAGGAAGGCAAGTGTTTATTGAATGGGATGTCTCAGAAGCAACATTTGGGTCAAGAAATCCCTTCATTTGAGGAGCCTTTAAGGGATATCAGGGAAAAGCAATTTAAATATATTTTTTATAGTCCTTCTTAAGCAGTTGCTATAAGCAACCATCAGAGGTGAGATAATGCAAAGGGTGGTAAATCCAGTGCTTGACTGTCACAGGTTCCTTCACACATATGAGAAACTGTATTGTAGCTGGAAAGAGTACTCCCAAATTTCTGTGTCATAAATATCAACATTTACACTTGTCATTTTTTTCCTGCCAGTGGACCAGTAAGATGCAACTGATGAGAATCTTTATGCTGTAGAAAGTGCAGACTTTATGAGATTCCTTTATGTCATTTACAGTTTAGCTTTGTTAAGCATTTTAGATTTAAAGAAATAATTATTTGTACTAAAAGGCAAAAAACCATTCCATGTTGAAATTGTTCAGCTATGGTTAGTCCACTTTAATTACTGCATATAAAAGTGTTTTATTCTTTTCTTCAATCAAACTGGCAGAGATCACTTAGAACATTCAACTAGAACAGTCTCAATAAAAGCTAATTAAAAGCTTCTGTGAGTTTGAGCATGGGATCTGGTAAACTCAGTAACAAATAAAACATAATTCTAAACATTCATGTTTACAAAAAAATAATTACAAAAATCTGAACAATAAGTTAATAAAGTAAAATAGTTATCTACTGTTCAGATATAAAATCCCAACAACTTAATTTACATATCACTATGGCAGACATGACAAAATTGTGAATAATGCTATCCACTGTCATAAGTGGTACTTCGAGATTTCCAACAGAAAACTTATATTTTAATCTTCTGTTCAAATACAGCCAAAAGTAAGAGGCAAAGCCAGCCTAATAGTAATCCAAGGTTCTGTAGGAGAAACATCAACCAGGGTCGCCGTGTCTGAATGTGAGTCATTTCAGGAAGCTAAAAAAAGAATAAGACAGCAGAATGAGAGCCAGATACATTCATCTGTGGGAAAAAAAAAAGTTATGGGAAAAGAAGGCAAACTTAATTAAAAAAAAAAAAAACAAAAACACTTTCAAAATACTGAGCTTCTGACTTTATTTATTAATGTGTAGCATTTTCTGTACATTTTGACAAAGCTGATCTTGACAGTGAAACATTTAATTAATTAATTAATCAAATTGTACTCACTTTGGTTCTTTTACTAGCACAGACAAGTAAATTTGTTAACTTCTCAATGTTTTGTAGTAATTTTATACATATGTCTGCAAGGAAATGCTTATTTAGGAAAATTAGTGATTTCCTTTTGTGGGAACAAGCTAGTTGTAGTATTTTTTCTTCAGTACTATATATAGAGTCAATCATTCTTTTTCTGAAATAACTGGCATAATTCCTATTTACTTGGGTTTTAGTAAATGTTCAAGTAGAAAACAGAACTTTTAAAATATGCTTGAAAAAAATCTTTTTTCTCTGTAGGTTTCAAATCATGTAATGGAGAAACACTTGCTTATAATCCTAATAAAACCTGCTTGCATTGACCTTTCACTCCACACAGTGTATTTTATCAAAGGTTTAAACAAAATGTGTGTCTAAACAGAGCTTGCAAAAATGATACCTCAGGCTCAAATTCTCTTAATATTTCTGCTTTATTCAGAGGAATCACTGATGACTGCTAATACTGTCACATCAACTCTGGAAATAAATACAGAGCAATAGTGTGGTGCTGACCTCTGGTTTTGGTTGTGTGGGTTTTTCTGCGTGCTTGAATAAAAGTCCAGAGTTCCTGTGCATTTTGGAGGCTGTGCTCAGTAGCTGTAACAGCAGCAGCCACTGGGAGACAGTGGAGTGGTGCTGACCAAGGAGGTTAACGGGAGTGTTTGCTATGCTTCTCCTTCCCTCTGTCAGAGGGGGGTCTCTGGGGCTGCTGCTTCTGCATTCTTCTTTCTCTGAAAGTTGGCATGGGCCCAAAACAAAACTGTGCTGAAAAATCTGCCTCCACTTCAAAGTTTTGCCTGAAAATAATGGAGAAATCCAAATGCCCTGGATCTTCATTACAACCAGGCAGTGGTTTAAATTATAGTACAGAAACTTATGTAATTATATCTGATTAGTGTTCAAAGATAATCAGAAACTTTTAAACTAAAGCAAGGATAAGCACCTCAAAGTTCTGATGTAAATCAAAATCTGAACTGACAGTTTTAAATGCTCAGAGTTTTTTGTGTATGTAAGTAAAACTGTTAATTGAGACCCAGCCTGAATCCAGGATTCCAGTCTAGATGTTCATGCTTTCTTATTTATCCTTATAATCAGTCTGTTTTTTCCTCTTCCCCAGTGCTGAGTGAAAAGTTCTCCAAACAGGAAAATTTTCTCCTCCCACTGCAAAACTGAATTTTCATTGCTGTCATTGACAATGTAGGAGCTACACACCTGCACAGTAGGGTCCTAACAGAGTTTTCAAAAGGAATTCTTAGCAAGCAGTACCTTGTCCATGTCCCATGCTGACATCTGCTCCCTCCAGCTAACCTGTGTGCATGTAATCAACACACAAACCATTTCTTTAGCCATACCTAGTGTGACATCCCTGCTTATCTGTTAAAATAAAATGGCTGCTGTCACAATATCAGCTATGGTTACTCAACTCTCGCTGAAGAAAAAAGTGTGTGGTATAGCAGAGGGAATCTTGTTTTTTAAGAAGCATAAGCCCGTTCAACTGGCAGATGCAAACCACTCCACAAATTAAGGGAACATAGTACCACATCCAAGCTGTTGGAAGCTATCACACTTGCAAATGCTTCAAGTTTGTCAGAGGCAAAAGAGGCACTGCTAATCAAGGTACTGCTCTGTTCCACTCCAGCTCATGTTATCATGAGTGCACAAAAGATAAGAAGAAATAGGAAGCAGCACACTGAAAGAAGGCATGAGAGGCTCTCAGGCATGTACCAGCTAAAAAAGAGTTCTTAACAAGCTGGGCACATGTGGCCCAGCTGCTGTGCTGCCACTGTCCAGTAAGTCACTTTAAAAACTACTCTCTTATCTTCAAAACTGAAAACATCTTTTAAATTAGTCAGAGTAAACTTCAGTTTTGCAAAATTTCTTGGTGAAAAATTATGGATATAAGTGATTTTATCTTTTGTTGCTTATTCAGTTTCTGAAATTATTAGTCTACCCAGCTTGCTAATGGAGTTACAATGCCATTTGCAGAAATGAAAAACCTTTAATTAACCACAGAAGTAGATTTGTGCTACTTTGTCTGTGGTGGCAGTCTCACAGTGCTGTTCTGTCAACAAACCTCCACTCACACCCCTCAGTGTTCCTCAGTGCAGAAACCAGAGAGGCTGTTCAGTTTTTTTAACTGCTGTTCTGACAAGCACATGAATATGTGAAAGCGCATAAAACAAATACTGAAAATTACAGTCAAACATTTTGTACTATTAAGTGTTTGTACACCGTTGGCAGGAGCACTGATTACTGTTGTTCGTAGATGAGAGTGCAGCAGAGAATAGAATCTATTTCTCTGCAGAAAGTAGGAAAATGCATAAAGATTGGTTCATTTTGACTTGAGATGTATCATTTTTCTCTTGAGATGCACTATAAATCATACAAAACTATTCATATCTATGTATGTAGCCTGTAGTGCTACATAAATAATTTTTTACAGTGCCACATAAAAATAATTTTTAAAATCAAATAATCCTTGCGATATTTGACATTCACAAACAGGTGATCCATCCAATGGCAGTTATTTTGAGAAAATGCAGAGAAGGTTGATTAGAGTCTTATTAATAAAAGGGATTGAGAGAAATAAGTTCCTTCCCTTTCTCTCCCTTCTTTCTTCCCTTCACATCAAGACAAAGATTATGATGACAAACTGAGAACAAGGAAAAAACATGTCCCTGTCTCTGCCTGGAACTATATTTTCTCTTGGAAATATCAGCTGGCACATTGCTTTGAAGACTCAGTGAAAAAGATGGTATTGTTCTAGGAGCTTTTGGATCCCTGATGGATGCTGATCCTACACTGAAGGAAAAATATGTGTACATTCTCCTTAGCCCCATTAGTAAAACCATGCCTAGATAGTTGGTAAGGAGCCTCACTTCCAAATTACTCTGTCAGAACAAGCTGAAACTTGGTACACAGTGTTCTTGTCTGTTATTTACTACCTCAATCAGGACTGTTGACACATCCACAATCCTTTGACAGTTCCCTCTTAAGCTCTTAGGTGAACTTTATGTTCATTTTACTTTACTTACAATAGCAAAAATAGACTGAAATACTACCAAGGTCTAAAATCAATTACTGTAAGCAGAATTTTAAATAGGTTCTAATGTTGGATTGGCATATCAGGGTTAAAGTATGATGCCTGAACCTGTTAAAAAGCATCTCAGGCATAAAGTGGTAATAAACACAAGCAAGAGACAGACAGCCCTGGGGAAAAAAATCAAAGTAATAATTTATGAAAAGACTATTTTTTTCCCCCTCTTGATCTACTCACTCAAAACATTCCATCTTTGTGGAGGAGCTTGCAAGAACCTTCACATCAGCACATGCTGGTTAAAGAGCCATGTGACAAAGCTGGGCAGGCATTTAAGTTCTGCATTGCTACAAGTGTAACAGCTATCCATCTATTCAATAAATTCTGTGCCCTGAGGTATTTACATGAGCTATGATTGCTCCACATTTTTGTTCAGTCCTTAGACCTTCCTCCTAACTTCACACTACTTTTCTATAGACAGATCATTGGTATTGAACTGGAAGTATGAAAAATATTGGGCTACTATTAAAAAGTTGAGGTAATCTGAAGGCTTTTTTATTGCTTAATAGCTGATTGAAACCTCCCAAGGACAGAAAGGAAGTGTTAAGGATAAGCATTTTAGTCCAGAAGCAGCTAATTTGCATTGAAACAATGGGTGAAAAATACATAAAGAAAAGGACAGAAGAAGAAAAAATAACCAGTTTTTTCAAGATCTTACAATCCCCTGAATGTTCAAATATATGTTTTACTAAATAATTTTTTAAAAATTGTTTAAAAGTCTTTAGAAGATTAATTTTTTTAAGACTCTAAAAGTCTTTCTCTTATTTTAGTCTCTTAATGGTCTTTATTTCCCCTTTTCATTATGACAGCTAGGAGAGAGTGACACAGAAGAAAAACATTACTTTTCTAAGCACTGTACACACACAGGGCAGACAGCATGCTCTTCCCAACATGCCTATGAGCTCTTTTTCTCTCCAAGTTCATCCCCCTGCATTTGTCTGACACTCATCTCTAATGTGCTATGATATAAGGAAAATATAAAAATAGACTGAAATTCTCACCATTTCTGCTAAAGACAAATACAAGAACATTCCAGCTGTTATAGTAAAGATCCAGTTTTGAATGGATGGGTCAGTCGATAGAGAAAGGCCAATATAAAGTCCTAAGAATGCTGTTAGTGCACTTATAAAATTCATCAAAATTGCAATCTTCGTGGGGAGCCCTGTACTTAACAGCACAGCAAAATCTCCTGCATAGAGAAAAAGAATATTTATTATTTAGTTGATAAATGTATTTTTAAGACTCTTGGTAATAAAATATGAAAGAAGATAATTAAGATATACACAAAGATAGTGAATGATGGAGGGCTGCCTTTAGAATGCTGTAGAATTATTATAAACTTGTCCTGTGTGAAAGAAAAATCTCAAAACAACAAAACAGTCATATTGACTTGTACTTGTTTAGCTGTTCCTAAAGATAGCATACAGTATTGAGGAGTGGCTTTCTGTTAGTTCTCTATGTTCTGTGACATTTTCCATTTCCAACTTGGATACATGCAAAAGTGAAGTCTCGTGGTTTCCCAGAGTTTCTAAATCTTTCTCCACTGGGAGCTTGCCAGTTCAAGTCATCTGGGTATATTTGCAGCATGGTCTTTGAGTGTTTTACAGGTACTGCAAGTCAGAGTAATCTATGCCAGTCTGAGTTCAATTCTGATCCCAGTTTGAGTTTAATCCCACTGATTACAGTCCTAATCAATTGGAGTAAGTTGTACATCAGAATCCCATCACAGATTTTTCTTCTAAAATGAAAATTTCATAATAGACCACCACTAGAAGATTTGAAATATTGTGCTCCGTGACTGTAAAAATGTCACTTTGACACTGGGGCACTACTGCCCCAGAATTGAGAAGGTGTCTTTAGAGCTAACAGTCAAGCATTTCAATTTGCTTGCTATGAAAATAAGAGTTACCAGTTTTACAGCAGTCCTCCATCCCACCTTTTTGTTTGGAGGAGTTTTCTACATAGCACATGAAATCTTGAGTCATTTAATGATAACTTCCCATTTTATAAACGTTCATCAACACAGCGTCAGGAGCAGCTTCAGCCACGCTGGAAGTTTTACCAGAAAAAGTCAATCAAGGGCAATATATAACAGAGCAATTCTCCTGTCCTGTCCCCTAGTAAAATATGTCATACACCTTTTATTATCTTATTGTTCCTGATTAGCAGCAGGAATGAGGGTAGCAGGAGGAATACTTGCTTAAATAGCTCTGCTTATATTGAAACTCTTGGAAAGCCCATTGTGTCAGGCATGGCCATCACACACACATGGGTCTTGCTTACCATTTATTATTTTTTTCTGTCTGTACACATAAGAACAACAGATCACTCCTGACCTGATGTCATTAGCATCTGGAGAAGGTCAAGTGGGAATGCAGCCAATAATGAGTGCAGAAGCCTCCTCTGTTTTTTGTGAAGGGCAAAGAAATTATCAGTATCACACAGTAACACTGTAAGTCATGATGCTATAAGCAAGAATTCCCCCAAATGTCATACAGGAAAGAACTTTTTTTTAAACCTGGAAATGCAAAGTTAATCAGGAAAAATTCATGTATTTCTTACCCATTTCATGAGGAATTTCATGGCATAAAATAGCAACAGTCGTTGTCACACCTGTTTCTGTTGAGGATGAGAATGCTGCTCCTATTACCAAGCCATCAGCAAAATTGTGAAGACTGTCACCCACCAGAACCATTATTGCTAACAAGCTGATTTTTTTACCTTGAAAAAGAAAAACAAAAAAACTGATTGAAAGCCCAGTATTAACCTAACAGATATTGCCAGTTTTGTTATGTTCCAAATGATTTGGGGGTTTTGGTGGTTTTGCATATAACATTACAAAAAGTTATAATAATCAGAGGAAAATAGTGTTTATCTGATTTGTCCTTGTTATTACACTTCCTTCAATACATTTGAAACTAATAAAGCAGATTCCAGAACAATTCAAAATGAGATGCAAATGTCAGGAAATAACTTCCTTATTCTTACTAGGTCAACTATTAGACAAAAAATTAGGTTTTAGTCCTATCTCATGAAGCATCCTAAGGCTTTCTATCAATATTTCTTTATTTGATGAAATTCACACGTCTTCCTAGTTGTTATTTGGAGTTCTTCCACTATTGCTCACAGAATTGCAGAGTTATAGTGAAGATAAATATTTGGTCTCACGGAGCTGATTGTTTTAATCCTGTAAAACTTGCTATTACTGAGTAATATTTACAGGGCCTGTTTTTTTTTTTTATGAAATTGTATTACAGGGAAAGATAGAAACGAATGACAATGAGCCTTGGAGTATCACTTATAGTAGAGGGTTACAGCATGCTTATATGCAACATTTGTTCCAATCAATTAATGGCTGTTATGCTCATAGTACTCCTATATGGAACACCACTCATGGGTGGAGATGGCTGTTTGTCTTTCCCATGCTGTTCTGTGACCTTGTTTTAGTGTGGAACAGTAAACTGGGTGTTCATGGCATCATGTCACCTGACATGAGTGGAAAGGTGCTACTAGTGATGCAAGTGCTGAGATCAAGCCAGGGAAAGAGGGACAGTCTCTGTGCCCAGCCTGCAACAGAGACAGCTGGGTGGAATGCTGAACAGATTCACAGGGAAGCAGATTATCTCTTCAAGGAGCAACAAGGCTCCATATAGGTTCAATGTCTAAACTTAGCAACATATAACTGGCTGCCCCATCCTGTACTTTTTTTAATCGCAGTCTTACAGTCTGGATTGCTTAATGTCTGTAAAGAAACTCATCCAACTTTTCTCTACATAGAATGGACAGAACACTTTGAAAAGGGTTGATTTCATACCTGAAGGTACAGGGTCATGGTTTGGGCCCTAAATATATATTTTTCTGACTTTTGGTGACCCCACATAGATATAATATGACCACTAAGGAGCAAACATGAAGCTGCACTGATCTGTCTGAATACAGTTATTACCAGGTTTCACTCCAGTAATGTTTCTCAGAGATGACCATTTTATAACGATGGGGGAGATATTTTTCTTACAGAGACTTGCTAGAACTGAAGTCTTCAGACTATTATAAAAATCACACAGAGCACATAAAAGCCTAACAACCATATTCAGAAAATCCTCCATGGTTGTCTGGGAGCTCTGTGGGTTCAGAAAAATTGGCAGGCTTGTTAGATTTTGCTGCCAACTTACAGAGCCGGACGTGGATGTTCCCATTTTGCACAGCTCTTTCTAAACACTATGGGCAGTTTATAATCAATAGTGCAGAGCATGAATTACACAGAAATAATAGATTGCTATGTTACATTAAGTTTGTGATTTGTAATAAGCACTGGCCAGGATGAAATCATGGCCTGCCTCAAGGTCTTATTAGTTAGTCAGTTTTGTTCAAGTATGTGATTGCTGGAGAAGATATATCATGATTACTGGAACACATTCCAGTGTGCTTTAGTATAACACAGGGATCAGGTTAGCATTGTGGAACAATTACAGATATAAGCTTTGTGAAATTACTTGACAGAAAGTTAAGAAGATGCAAGTATAAACAAATCTGAATGTTTATCTTACTTTATTTTCAGCCTATTTTAAAGCAGCTCTGTTACAGGCAATTGTCTCACTGCATTGTATTCCAACACAAACTATTAACTATTAACTTCTTACGTTAAATATTTCTACAATGCCTTTTCTTCTTCGACAATCTTACTTTTTTTTTTTTTTCTGTGTTTAAATAGGGGATCAGAACTCATAGCAGATTTTATTCAATAATTTTTATTAAACTAATGGGCACAGGCCCTCAACCATATATTACACTTTTTAAGTTTAGAGTAAGAGTTTAAAGCAAACATTTATCCATAAATAGATCTTTTCCAATGTTTCCATGACTAACACAGAAAAAATATTTCTAGTCAATGTAAAGCATCACTAAGTATAACAAATATAAAATGATACTGTTTGGTCTTCTCTGATATTGATAGAATGAGTATGGATAAATGCAGAGAGGGCCAGTCAGACATCTTTTTCTTTAGAAAGTTTCTTGCTTTTTAAATTATTCCCTGACTATCTATGGTGGTTGGCTCTTTTTGCAGTCTATTGACAGGCATTTACAGTGAAGCGTTACAGCTCTGCAGTTGTCAGGCTTCTCTCTTAGAGCTGCAGATTCCATTCAGTTTTGGGGAAGAAACATCTCACTCAGTATCAAGATACCCAGGTATGTTTATGCACTTAGCTATTTAAAAGAACTGTAATGAAACAAACTTTTGTAATAAGGTATTCCCAAAAAAAAAACCCCAAATAACCTCCCACCCTTCCCTACTAAGGTTTCATTTATGGAGGTAAGACTGAGGTATGAGGAAAAGTTAAACTAAATAAAATCACTAGAAGTGCTTAGCAGGTAATGATGATTGAACCAAACAGAAATATCTGGAGATGAACTATGTAGTCACATTCAAACTGGCACTGGATTGTGTGTTATTGGAGGAGTGGAAGTGAAGAAATAAAAATCCAGATTTCTAATGCTTCAGAAATAGAAATGAAGTCGACAAGAACAGAAGAGAGCATTAGAACCTAGAAGAAGATAATGACACAATTAAATAAATCAAACTGATGACCTGAGATCTGAGATCACAAATAAAGGGGAATTAATTAATTATAGTAAATAAACTGATTTCAATTAAAATATTATTCCCTCAGCTGAATGACTGCAACTCTGCTGAATTAACCAAGGTCACAAAATAGTTAAAGGCAAAATTTGGTTTATACTCTATTTTCTTATTTTTACTAAGCAGCAGAAAACCACAGAAGACAGGAGCTATTTGAAGTTCTCAGAAGCAAACAGATTACTATAAAACTGAGAGCCATCATGAGGCTATAATTCCATACCTATGATACATCATTACTGGTTTAAAGAGTCTATTGTTTCATTGCATAAGAGAAGAAAGATGCAGAATTATATTAGTGTAGCAGGCCTACAAAAATGTTTCACCACCTTCAGAAACAAAAGCCTGAGCTAAGTTTAAAATTATAAAAATATGTTTTGCATTAATTTTTGACTATTTCCCTTTAAGCAAAGTCTTCAGCAAAATAGATTGCAACAGTGAGATAGCAAATACTAAAGCAAGGACAGTGTAAGATTAATGAACTTGACAATTACAGGGTTGGCAGTGGAGAAGGTCTTTAAGCAGAGATTAAATTATGTAGCCAGGCGCCACCAGATGTGATGTAGCACACAGTAAACACAGAGCGAAGCCAGCTGCACACTCTCAATTCCATCTTAGGTCTGAAGGATTCTCCTGTCTTGTTTAATCTTTTTATTGATACTAACTTTTTTTGCTGATCACCTTGCTCTCTGGAGGAACTTCAGCAGGTTCAGAATCTTCTGGGCTTCTCTAGTTAAAAGCAAAGATAATGGATCAGTGTTAAGGGTCTCTTCCAGCTGCTGCCATAAATACAGGAAAACATCAATTAAGTTCAAGCTATTTGAATTAAAGGTAGTCTTTGGTTATTTACACAGATATAATTAGAATAATTTACTGGGCACTGGCAGAGTGATTGGTACTGCAGAAACACATAAAAAAGAAATCTGCCTCGCCCAGACAGGGTTAAGTCTAGTTCAGGTAGGAAGAAATACATTCATAGGCATTGTTGTAGCTCAAAATACCACACTTCTGCTTGAATACACAAAAATCTGAGCCAAATGCAAGACTAGAAGGGACATTATAATTAGAACAGCATGTTTTGATTTTGTCATGACTGCATGACTCTATATTCCTGAAGAATGTGTCCATGGGATTTCCATGGAAAAAGAGATAGAGTCTTTTAGGCACTCATGTTCTTCACAGTTTCTCTGTGAAAACACTAGACTAAGAAAGATGATCATCAGTGGGTGTCATTCCCTTCCAAAATGTAGGCGTTTTTCTTCAGGCTGGTGCAACCTCCAGTGTCTTGTGTCTTGGCTTTTAGCAAGGGTTTCATCTCAGCACCAGGCAATACTGGCTGGGCACAGCAGCACTTGAGTACACTCCATGGTGAAATTTACCCTTAATTCAAGAGAAGAAAGAGACAGTGTCTTCTTCCTTATCCTAGAGAGATAAACTGATGGACCAGCCCTAATGTTTAATTAATAGATATTGCAACTGTTGGGAGATAAGGGAGAACATGAGTAATCTCTCACTGTCCCTACCTCCTTGGGGCTTTGCTTTCTGATCGGGGAAATTATTAGAAATTCATGTGAGGGAGAGAGAAGCCAAGAGAGCTTGTTTGCTTGAAACTAGAAAGAATGAATCTTAATTCCTCAGGGTTTTTTCCCCCCAAAAATTGTGTTAAAACCTGTTATGGCAGCCACTGGAGTCAACAACAGCAGAAGAGCTCTGTGTTAGGGACAGCAGCCACCACTCCAAAAACTGTACCAGAGACGTGTACTGGTTACAAAATAGGATATGTTTGCTGGTTGGTCTTAGCTTGGTTGTGATGAAGAATATGTGCTGTAGAAGCATGAGGAGAGAAGGAAAAATACAGTAATTTCATGACCATAAGGTGCACTGGACTATAAGGCACAGCCCCTGGGAGTCGGCAAAATTGGCAACTTTGTATATAATATAAGGCACACCGGACTACAGGGCGCATTTTTTTTTCCAGCAAGGCTCCACCCCCAGCTCCCCCCGCACGGTTGCTGGCTGAGGCCCTGCCTCAAACTGGCAGCCATGGGCCCCCGGACCCAACTCCACCCAGCAGGGGCGGTGCCACGGGCCCCCGAGCCCACCCCCACCCGGCAGCCATGGGCTCCTGGGCCCGCCTCCACCCGGCTGCCGCGTCACTGCCAGCTCCCCCCATGGCTCATGGCTCACACTTCTGGGGTGGCAAATGTCGCAATTTTGTACATCATATAAGGTGCACCGGACTATCAGGCACACTTCCAGATTCGGGGGAAAATTTTAGTCAAAAGGGTGCGCCTTATAGTCGTGAAATTACTGTAATTGTTTCTCATATTCTACATTTTAAAGGAAAAAGAAATGTCTCTAATTCCCATGATTGTAGCCAGTCATATGAATTCCAGAAATTGTTCCACTTTTCCCACAATATTTATTCACATGCCACTTCTTTGAACTGTGAGTCAAAACTGCAAGACTAATTACTGATTTGAAGGATTTATAAGTTTTTCTTAGTCAGCCAGTGTTTGCCTTAGTATTACTCACATGATTGGCTGCTCTTGCACAAACCAGCTAAGCCAGGCTAATTCTATACAGATAATGTGATCTATATAGAACTTTGGGGGGATCTTACATCTGAGAAGAATAACATGTACATTTATTATCATAACACCAAGCTTTGATGTGTCTCACAAAATAGTAAACATGCTTCACTCCTCTGTTTGATCTGGTTTTTATTAACAGTTTTCCAATCATATTTTAGAGATTAGCAGCGATTCATGGGGCTCTTGCCAATCACAACTACATTAGGAAAATGGAGTTCACCTGTGCATCAAGATACTGGATATAAACTGAAGAGACTTGTTGAAAGAAAGAGAAAACAGCGCAAAATTTATGACTCAATTTAATTTGCGAAGATTTACAGTAATTTCACGACTATAAGGCGCACCCTTTTGACTAAAATTTTTCCCCAAACCCGGAAGTGCGCCTTATAGTCTGGTGCG
>PYHW01009744.1:1522316-1538147 GCA_013186435.1 Turdus rufiventris | reverse complement strand
GCCAGCAACCTCGCAGGAGGAGCTGGGGGCGGAGCCTCGCTGCAAAAAAAAGTGCGCCCTATAGACGGGTGCGCCTTATCTGATCTACCATGTTGCAATTTTTGCTGACTCCCGGGGGGTGCGCCTTATAGTCAGGTGCGCCTTATGGTCATGAATTTACTGTATCTGTCTGGATATTATCCACAGACAGGTATAAAAGTTGTAACTTCTTACAGGTAAGCACCATTTCCAGATATTCAAGTGTTTACATTACTCTTCAAATCTGAGGAAAAATGCTCAAGAACAGTCAAGGATTCAATTTTTTCACTAATTATGCACTTATCTCTTATTGCAGGAAATTCTGAAGTTTTTCCTAAGGAGAGTCTGCCTTTATACAGGATTAATGTTTAAAAAGAAGGGAGGAAGAAAATCTTCAAGAGTTTTATCAACAAAATGTATAACAATACAGGAAGTGTATTGTTATATCAATCTGATACAGACTTAAGAAAAGTTATTGTAAAATATCTGTTCTTGATAACTCTGTGAAAGCTTATTATAAACTAAAATCTAGAGATTCTTGACAATCATGTCAAGTAATAAACAACAAATCAATAGACTGAAAAATAATACTGATTTATTACATTAATTTTGTTCATTTGTTTTGAGGAACAGAGAAAGAAGAATATAAATTTAGGGAAGTATGTCATATTGGTAACCTACCAACTGTATGGTTGAAGTAGATTTGCCTCTGCCTGAATGTTCATTTAATTCAGACTCCACTGGAAGATCATGGGAATGTCCCCAGTGCCCATTAACTAAAGAAAGGCCCTGCTGAATGAAGATGCTTTGCAATTAGTTCTGAAACCCAATGAACACAGCTGCAGCATTTCTCAATCTTTTGTGAAAATTTAGCATGTTTAAGATTTCTTTTTTTCTTCCAAACAAAATCTATTAAAAAAAATTACTGGCTGGCATCAACATTTCCTAATGCTTGTTATGTTAAAAACCCTGAAAAGTGTATCAGATAAATCAGTGACAATCACAATGGTTTGTAAAACTTAATTTATTTTTAAAATCAAATTCTAATTTGAAGCTGATATAGGTATAAAAATTAACTTGGAGGATTTATCTAGTTCTCAGTAGAAAAATTTTAAAAATATGGGATGATGATAAAACCCTTCTCTCAAACAAGTAACAAAAAGGACTCCTTTTCACAAAGCAAATAGAATATTACCCTAATCAAAATACTCTCATTCTATTAATCTCACATTATATTATTATGGCTGACTCAAAGGTAGTGGGCATTGCTATGTATCTACATCAGTCTTCACACACTCTGTAGAACAGAACAAAACAAAGTTTCAACCTTCTTAGGTGACATTAGGATTGTCTCTCACGCTGAGAAACTTAATGAGCCATCCCATTTGTGCCACATTATATCCTTGTGCATAATCATATCTTCAGGCTCCAGCCATACAGAAACAAAGTAATAGAATTACTGTAAGCATGGCAGCGAGCAAGGAGATCTTATTAACATAAGATTGGGACCTACTGTCTGCAACACACATAAATAGATCTGCACATCACTGGGATAGGGATCAAAAACAATTGGAAATGTTAAGATATTATTCTTGAAAATATTTAAGATATTATTCTTGCATCTATCTTTCTCTTGTTCCTTTCTCCTCTTCAAACCTACAGCAAACAACCGTCACTGCTATTTCACCTGGATACACACTTTTCACCTGCTCCAGTGTGAGTCATGAATGCATGCTTATGGAATATATTCAATTAACTGTTCCCTTTCTAGAATTGTAAATATGTGGAACACCCTCATGAAGCAAGCAAAATCGACAGAGCAAAGAAAAAATAGGAACTGAAGGTCAATCTAGTAGAAACACATTGGAAAAGAATTCTCAATGCTTCACTGCAAAATCTCAAAAGACAACAGATTTTTAAAGGATGAATTGTACAAAGCTTTACCTGGTCACGAGGTGTTACCAAAAGAAAGAAACACTTTTCTATCAGAAAAAATCCATGAATTCCTCCAATTATGCCCAAAAGTTTCCAAATATATTCTTTTCCCTCATAGAAATGCTCTATGTCTTGTGCTTCATGTTTATGCAAACCAAGAGTCTAAAACAAAAGAGATAAAGTAAAAAAAAAAAATTAAAATGGCAATGTTTTAATTTTTGCTAGAGCAAGCCATAACGTTAGTTAATTTTGGGTTTTTTTGGCAGAATTTTATTTTCCCAGTTCTTTCAAAGGTAAATTGTGTTTTGAAATATTCAGCTGAATAATGGAGGATTACATGAATCATTAGGAGCACAGCTACACTTCTTCATCTCTCAGTGGTGAAAGTAACATTATTTTTAGGGACATTTTTATGAAATCACCTTTTATATATATGAAATATATTTTGTTTGCAATATATTGATGTTAAAATTATATAAAATTAATTGCATTATCTTAATCTGCAAACTTCATATTGAAAATAGATAAGGAGCTACTGGAGAAGGTCCAGCAGAGCCCACAAAGATGTTTAGGGGACTGGAGCATCTCTCTTACGAGGAGAGTCTGCTGGAACTGTGCCGTTCAGTCTAGAGAAGAGAAGTCTGAGAGGGGATCTCATTAATGCATACAAATATCTCAAAAGTGGGTGCCAAGACGGTGGTGCCAGACTCTTTTCAGTGGTGCCCAGCAACAGGAGGAAGAGCAATGGCCATAAACTAAAACACAGCAAGTTCCTGCTCAACATGAAGTAGAATTTCTTTACACTGAGGGTGGCAGAGCACTGGCATGGGATGCACAGGGAAGTTGTGGATTTTCCCCCTCTGAAGACGTTCAAAAACACCCTTTGTAACCAGCTCTAGGTTATCCTGCCTTGGCAGTGGGTTGGACTAGATGATCTCCAGACATCCCTATCAACTCTAACTATTCTGCAATTCTGTAACTCTGTGATTCTGTGAAAATAATGCATAAATTAAGTAATGCATTATTAATGCAAAAATGCATTCCTGTTGCTGGGTATGCCTCCTTCTTTTCTCTAATGTCACAGCACAGCAGCCCTCCTTTGCTCTGAAAGAGAGGGTTCTAAAGGCTGCCGGATACATCACTTAAAACTGGTGAAGGAGAATACTTTTACATTTAAAAGGCGTTGCTGAAGGAAATACATTTATTTGACACTCAGTGTGAGTTGCCTTCCTTAAACCACTCTCCAGTTTTGCTTCCAGAGATGATGCAATGAGCATAAGGAAAATTTTAACCAGAATCTTAAGTGAAGCTCTTTTTGTGACCACTGCAAGTCTACTTGTAACATCTGTGTAGTATCAGAGGAAACTGTTCAAAATAAATTAATACACCATGGAAAATGTTGTTCTGTTTTACATACTATTCTTAAAATTTAGATCATGAGTTTAGGAAGAGATCATGCCACCCATTTTATTACAGCTCTAGGCATCAGGATTAATTAGGCTGATAGAGTCTGGTTCTCTGGAACAATCTGTGGAGGGGGACTGTGGATGTCTCATACAACCTTAGAAAAAATTCTGTTAAAATGTGTTACAAATCTGTCTCATGAAAGAAATTAATATTCATCTAGAACATGCCTTGCATGGGACTTGTGGGGTTTCTGAATTTTTTTTTTAAAAATACGAACCTTTCTTTCTTTGAATTCATCAGTCATGGATATCTACTTAATATTATTTTTAATCTCTCTCCGAGCTACAGAGTGCAAATGTAATTGGAGTGCTGGGGGGATTTCATGGAAAGCTTTATTTATAAACTGATGAGCATTATCCAGGCTTAAATGAAACTTTTCTCTGTGTATGTGCATGTTTGCATACACACATATGTGTCAACATTTTAAAAACACAATTACCTGAGGAATAAGATGTAGCAAGGCATCTCCGGAAAGGGTTCCAACAGCCAAGCCGACAAACAGCTGTAAAATGAGTGTATAGATTTCTTGACAGGAGTTAAATAAAATGAGAGTTGTACCAAACATAGATCCAATAGTAATAAGTAAAACAGCAGCAGTGCTGTAACCATATTCTGTAGGGGAAAACAAATGAAACAAAACAAGGGCACCTTTAATCATCCAATATTGTATTTGTGTTTATTTGCTTTGTGTCTGTAATTGCTTTTGAGTGTATGTTTTCATGCCTCTGTATACAAGCACAAGAAGTGATTCATTGTGACACTGTCTGATTTCAGCTGGGATTGAGTTAATTTTGCTAATACCTGGTACAATGAAGTGTTTGGGATGCAGGATGAGAATTATGTTGATAACCCACTGATATTTTGGTTGTTGCTGAGTAGTGCTTGCACTGAGCCAAGGGCTTTTCAGTGTCTCATGCTCTGAAAGTGAGGAGCTGCACAAGAACCTGGAGAAGGGGGAAACACGTCTGGGACAGCTGACCAAACTAGCCAGAGGGTTATTCCATACCATATTAAACTGATCATAGCCCAGCTGATGGGTTTTTCCTTTATCCAGTTCTCCTCCCCAAACCCTGTCAGGGGAGGCAGTGGGGGAGCATTTGAGTGGCTGCTTCATATTTAGCTTCTGTCTGGGGTTAAGCCACAACAGCCACATAGATTTTTCTAGTCATGTGTGAACAGGTGACAAAATTAGAAGCCTAGAAAAAATTCATTTTTTCAGGATTTACATGTAATAGTCTGGTAGTTCCAAATTTCAGACCTTACAAGCTAAACAGACTGTGGCTATGTAAGTTAGAGACACTCAGAGCAGCACAGTCAATACTGCTCTGCATTTGCTTCCTCTCTTAACAGATTTATGCTTGAGATTCTATATTTTCGCATGCCACACCTGTGTTTCTTTACAGACAACATCATTTTTTTAACCAAATCACTTGCTGTAAACAAACCAAGGCCTAAAGCCTCAAATGAATGTAGCAATCTAATTTAGGTTTTAAGCATAAACATTTAGGTCCAAATTATATTTACAAATCTGCTGTGGAAACACATCCCTTCAGTTAATACACCAGGACCACCAGCCTATTTTTCCCAGGTTACTGGGATGTATTTGAATGCTAGTCTTGTAATTCCTCAGAGTTACATGCTGCTCACATTCCCAACCTTTTGCACAACATGAATCCTGATTAATTTCTATGGAAGTCTTACAATGGGAGGTAAAGCACAGATAATAAACACACATAAAGGAATTAATGCCAAAATATTTAAAACTGTCACTTAACATCTCAAACTTTAATAGCACTGCAAGTGCTCAACACCTCATAAAATCAGACAGTTAATTTCACAGACTGCACATCCAAATACAAGAGTATAGTAGATATATATAGGATGTCAGGTCCTGATGACTTAGCCAAAACAGCACAATCTGTCAGTAAAATAGAGCTCAGAATAAAACTGATGAGCCTATGCTCAGGTCACTAGGTCACACATAGGTCAAACATGGAGTCCTTTATCTGTATCAAGACAACAGAAGTGTCCCTGTGGTCATGGAAACCTTCCTTTGTCAAAAAAGCACAGGGAAAGGGCTGCAGAAAGGGCTCTTATTAATTCCATTCTGCACTTGAATAGCTCAATTTTTCTCATCTCTCACCTTTATGAGATCACTAAAATGTCACTGATTGGGCTGATGGCTTTAGACTTGGAAGAGTCCCGCTTAACACTGAATTTTTTATGAACCTTGTATGTGACCTGGGTAAGTTCCTTTCTCTTCTTTGTTTGTCTCTTGATTCCTGATATAAAAAAATGGTCATATCTGTGTAGCACAGAAAAGATCAAAGCAGTAAAGACTGCAAGGTGTTCAGGTAATGAGCAGAGTGAGAAGAAAAGAAAGGACTGCTGCCTATTGAAGACCCATAATGATTCTTCCTATTCTGTATGTCTCTTTCTACTATAATAATTCTTGGGCATATCCATGAGTGCACCCCCACACTTTTTACTTCTGGGATATCCACATGTGTCCTTTCATGCTTTTTAATTCATGTGCTGTTCCATATGGATCACTGGGGAGCAGGATGTTGGGAAAAACTTATTAGCTCCAAAGAGACCTAGTCATCTAAACCTGTCCACATAGATGTTAGGGTAAAGGTATTGAAGACATTGGTTTTTAGCCTAAGAAGTGCTCCTCTAGATGCAGACAATTATAGTTTGATGCCTTCTCCTTTTTGGTCATTCCGGACTCCCAAATTCACCACCAAAATTAATGTCTCTGCTGTTACACTAGCATACCTTGATTCCCACGTATCATTGGCTTAAAGTAAGAAGCAAACCCAGAAAACACATTAGAAAGCCCTTATGTCGTCTCAGATTCATACTTTTCCTTTATAAGGTGGACTAAGGATTGATTACAGGAGAAGTAGAATTCACAGAACAGATGGGGCAGAAAACACTGGAAGCAGAGGCACTGCAAGTGGAAACAACCTAATTATACACTTAATCAGTTCTTGTTCCAGCTCTGTCACACAGGTCTTGCTGCCCTGTTACTGCTTTTTATAGCTACTCTGCTATAAAATATCACAAGTTAAAACACCAGTAGAATTCATGCAAAACTTATCTATATCAAGCATTTTCCACATCATGGTATAAAATGCCAGGTGATGTAGCCTTGAAGCTGTATGTAATAACAATGCAATGATTGCAATATAAACCTGGTGCAAATTTCCCCAAATAAGCCCTTACTGCCCAGCAATCCATAGGTGAGGACCTGTTACTGCCTACCTGCTGGCAATGTTAAGCAGTCCTCTAACAAATGAAGAAAATAAAGCTTAAATGTTGAAATAGAATTCCAAATCCCTTCATTTCTCAATATAATACTATTCTCTGACACGTATGCTATGAAATTATAGAATGTATAAATTACAGACAGCATAAATCCCATGTTTTGGTTTATTAATGAATGAAATGTCTCCAGATGTCCTTTCACCTTTTAATCTGAATTTAAATAATAATAATATCTTATTATTATAATAATAATTTATAAGAGTAAGAGTATAACTCACTTTCCACAGTTGTTGGTGGAAGCTTTGTCTGTTTGAATTCAGGAAGCTGACATGAACAACTTAAAATTTGTTGAATGATAGCTGGACTGATTTGCTTGAAGTGGTCCTTAGAAATGGAGGAAGAAGTGTTTTTCAAAAATATCTTCACAAGTTCATTGGCAGAGAAACAAACCTTTGTAGAAAAGTATATACAGTTACTAAACACATTGCATATACCTACATTAAATTTTGAGGTTAAATACAGAATCTTAGAAGAACACAGGACAGTCCAGCCCAAGAAGAAACCTGCTATCTATCCATACTTATTCTTGCTTAAATTAGTTTAATTACTTCAATTACTTCCCTATTTCTTTCTGAGTAAACTTGATACTATTACATACTTCAGAAAGACCAGAATCTTTGGGATAAAGTAGCTCAATTTTTTTGAAGCCATCTAATGTTATAGAGATCTTAAAAATTATATCTCTCATTTTTTAAATTGCTAAATGTGCTAAGAAAAATGTTTGAATGCTAATACAAACTAAATTCTTAGATATTCTTAGGAAAGTACATTATTTGCAGTAATAGTGTTATTAATATAAGATACTGCCTACATCAAAGCAATACTGAGATTCGTCCTTGTACTGAATCTTCAGTAAGATATGGAAATAAACTAGCTTTTCTAATTCATCAAATGAGGGCATGTCAGCAAACTAGATGTTACATAGTCTAAAATTGGTCTGAAGATTGCTTAGTGATTGTATTATTAGAGATACTTCAGAATTCCAACTACTTTTTGTTCTTGTTTGGAGCATCTCTTTGTCAAAAGAAGCAATGTTTCATGGGACCATTTATATTTCAAAAATTTTCATGAAGAATTGGGTTTTCCTCTCCAGCATGAAACTTCTAATGAAAAGGTGAGCTGATAACATAAGAAAACTTCTAGTGGCAGTTTCTGTAAAAATATTTAAACAGAAGAACTCCAGATCAAATATGTTACTTTACCTAAAGGAATAATCTTCATTTCTTAAACTCATCTGATGAGCTGTGATTCAATATTTAAAAACAAATAATTTTCTTTCATTTAAATTGGTCTGCATCTGAGACTCAAGGGATTTCTAAATATTCTTTCTGTCATTACTGAAGCCGAAGCTGCTTTTGAAGTTGTTAAGAATAATTACTTTTAAATAATCCAGTTAAAACCCAACACATTCCTGCCTTTGCTCATCCATTAGTGAAGTAAAATATGCCTTGTGGTTCACTAAGAAACTGAAATAATTGAGCACTGATACATTTTTTTTGAAAACCACCTTCAAGTCTCCAGCATAACAGGTGATCTTGTCACCTGGACCTATTATGTCCTGCCTTCATGCCAAAGGAGAGCATGAAGACAATTCAGGAGCTACCATATTGGAAGAGACCTTCATCTTGCCTGTTCTAAGTGGTTTTGACTCTAGAACTAGGGAACACTGACACCTGGTATCAAGTGGGAAGCCTGGGATTTTGTCTGGTTATGAGCAGCATTGATGACCAATCAGAGCAGGGATGATATTATTTAACACCTTCACCAACAACCTGACTGATGGAACAGAGTGCAACAGATGACATTCACAGGTGAAATTCAACTGGGACCACTAGTCAATATGCTGGTGGGTGAGACTTCTATTTAGAGGAACCTTGACAAGACAGAGAAATAGGCTGACCAGACCTTAATGAAGATCAGCCAAAACAAACTTGTTGTGCTACACACAGAACAACCCCACGCATCAATAAAAGCTAGGGAAAACTGGCCAGAGGAAGGTAGATTTGCAGAAAAAAACCCTTAGGGTGAGTCCTAATAGGAAAATTGAACACCCTGTGGCAACGACCACCAACTGCACACTGGCTGCATTAGGAAGAGCAGAGCCAGCAGGCACTGGAGAAAGAATGTTGCCCACCACTCAGGACATGTGAGTGTCCACATCTGGACTATGTCCAGCTTAATAATCAGCAGTGCAAGATGCTGGGAAATTGAGGGAAGTCCAGTGGAGGGCCACCAAGATGGCTAGGAACTGCAGCACACAATGTGCCAGGAGAGGCTGAGGGACCTGGGTTTGTCCAGTTTGGGAAGAGAAGGGTTGGTAGGTATCCTGAGTCTTCAACTATCTAAGGTGGTTTAGAGGGAAGAGATATCCAGAATCTTCTCAGAAACATACAGCAAAAGAATGAGAGGTGAAAGGTATTAGTTGCAGCAACAAAAATTCCAATTTGATAAAGAAGTCCATCAAGATGAAGGCACTAAAGCACAGGCACAGGTTTCCTAAAAAAGACTGTGTAAACTTGGGTTTTGGATACATTCAGAATTCAGTAGGACAGGGCTCTATGAAACCTCATCGGACTCTGAAGTTGTCTCTTTTTTGAAAAATACAATAGACAAGATGAGGTCCAGGATTACTATGAACCTAAATTTTAATGTGAATTTATTACCAGGAATTTTCAATGAAAAGCAAAATCTTATCATTAAAAATAAACTGTCCACCCATACGTAAAAAATATCTGTTAAGGTGTATTTAGTAAAATGTTGTTATAAAACGTGGGGCATTAGGACCTGCATCTTTTCTGGTTGCAAGCCCCAGCCTTGTAGGCTTTTTAACATAAGTAGTCAGAGAACTGTCTCCATTAGGAAAGCAACTATGTATGTACTCTTGGAGGATGATATCAAAGAAATTAGCACATTGATTTTGCATATTTTCATGTGAGAAATGGATGGATGGATGGATGGATGGATGGATGGATGGATGGATTGGATGGATGGATGGATGGATGGATGGATGGATGGATGGATGATTTGGGTTTCCAAAATCCATGCTTGTTTAATGACAAAGAATAAATGAATACATAGACATTGTGACATGGCTTAATGGAATTTAAGATTATTTATCTTGTTAGATCATCTACCACTTACTTTTTTAATATGCATTTTAATTGTAGAGGCGATGGCGTTTAAAAGAAAGCAGTGACCCTTTTTCTGTGGTAATGTTTCAAATAATTATTCATATATAAAAATTACATTACAGATCTTAATGCAGTTAGCAAACAGAAGCCATAGATGAGTCAATGTCTTGTATGTAGCAGAATCTGCTACTATTGAAGCACAATGGGTTTCACAGGTGCAGAAAACAGGAGGCAAATTTAGCAACACAGCAGTGAAACATGAAATGTTCTAATGGAATATGTCAAGGAAAATAGGTATAGCTAAAAAGAACAGGAATGGAAAAAAAACCCCTTAGAAACAAGGAATTAATACAGAAGAGAAATTATCTTCTGTCCAGATGTTCCTTTGTGATTTTTTATTATGTATACAGAATATTTGGCCCTCAGTTGACTCCTAAGACTCAGATAATGCCCCTGCACACTTATCTTTTGAGTTACAGTTGGTCTCAGAAGTTCAAGAAATCAAAAACTGAGCTTTAAAAATACTTCAATTGCTGGATAACAGCTTTATTTCTTTTACAGATAGAATCTGATTCTATTTCTGTCCTTCATAATTTAAAATTCATATGAAACATATTTAAAATGGCCTTAATTTAAGATTGTTTTGCAACCCCATTAAAAACCTCATCATGCTGGTCAGCATGATCTTTTTTTGTGGTCAGCTGCAAAGAAAAAAATGTATTGATAGAGTATGCATTTCAAATGCAATACAATTACACAGATAAATATCTATCAGAATAGCATTTAGCCAGATGAAATTTGTCTCAGCTCCCCATCATAAAATGACCACACAGAAAAAGTCAATTGCACATCACTCAGTTCTCCTGAATGGAGGAGAAACCTTACCACTGAGTTAGCATAAATGGTAAAGGATTGAAAACAATAGTGAAGTGTTCTTTGAAGTATGTATTTCAAATGTGTACATCAAAATATATACTAATTATATACTTTAAAGTATCCTTTTATGTTCTAAGAAATAATATTCAGTCTAAAGGATGAAGTCAGTTACCATCTTGATCGTTGCCATAAACAAAATTTATTTTCAAATTCTTCAGATAAGGATAAAATCACCTGCAATAAGCCAGTGTCCTTCAAAGTCCTCACAGAGGATACTGAGGAGTATCTAAGGCTCTGTTTTACTTTATACTTTTTAAAGAAGGCGTCTGGATTCCACAGATGGCTATGAAAAGAGTTTTGAAATACTCAATCTTCAATTTACAGAAGCCTTTTAAAAGCAATTTACATAGAAATTCTAATTTACTTTGTTTTCCTTGGTGAAAAACAATGCTTCTTTCTACCAGGTCACTTAAGGGGTCCTGGAAAATCTGTGACATAAAACCACAAGGAATCTCTAGCAACTATATGAAAACATCAAGGCCATGTTACTCCAGTCCTCTGTGTCTTGAAGAAACACCAGATTCTATGTAACACTAACCACTGTTATCCCCTCCCAGTGACTTTAATTGCCCATTCACCATCCACAAAATCTTTCCCCAATAAATATTTAAACAAATATAGCTATATAAATATATACTTTCATGCATATCTGCATGCCTTTTTTAAATTAATACATTTTACCTCAGACATATTGCATGGTTTGCAAACCAATTTAAACGTCTGTCAGTGAAATTCTGCCACCCACACTATAAGAACATAAAAATTATCTAACCTGGTCCCAATCTGTGTTCCTTTCACGATCTTCAAAATAGCCTTTCAGATAGTCACCCTTTGTTTGATTTCCTTTGACTGGAGTATTTCTTCTTCCAGTATCTCTGATTGCCATACTGTAACGTCTTCTTTTGTGACTGTGAAATTGTCCATTTACAGTGCAGGTCTTTTTGGCTGTAAGCACATTTAGTAGTTGTTCTAGTTCTAGTAATTCATTAGAGAACAGATATGTTACCATGGGAAAATGCACACTTAAAAGACAAAATACTTAAGAGACAGNTTTTTTTTTTCTTTTTTTTTTTTTTTTTAATAACATTGATTTAAATTCTTCATTTTTATACTCAATTTGGTACTGGAGACAATTTCTCCTTAACAACTCTGGAAGTTCCAGACACCCAGATCCTCAGCCTTTCCTTCTTTACATTTTTTTCTTTATATCACACTCAGATGTTTTGCCTATAACTGTCTCAGAAAAAAACAGATGTGACCAAAAGGCAATCCTTCTTTCATTTAATCAGCATCTCTGATAAAGCTATCTAGTAGTTGATAAGTAACTTCACTTGTTAAAATTTTCCTGTGTAAATGGAGCACCACACTAAGCTGCCACAGCCAGCTATTTGGACCAGGAAACAGGTCCTCTGTAGGACGTCCTGAAATCAATCTTCAGGAGGCTGTGTATTTTTTGTTTATCTGAATGACATCCTAACTCCACCAGCCACACAGTCCTGCTGTTATCTTCACTGGGCCCCAGATTTCACCATACATAGCTATTTAGTAGCACGGTGCTGAGATGGCTACATCCATTCATGTCAGAATTATTTTACAAGATCTGGCTGGGCAATTTTAAAGGAAGGGCTTTGCTGCCAAACCAGTTTATGTAAGCACAACTGAGGACCCCAGGACTAACAATTATTATTTTTTTAATATTTATTTCTGTGATTCAATGTACCTCTGAATGTTAAAAATGTTTTTAGCTGTGCTCAATTCAACTTTTTAATCTGCTTCAACCCATACTAAACGCAACTTTTAAAAAGTGCTTTGAAAAGCTTGTAAATTGTTGCTGTTAGCAGTTGCCCTAAAAAAGGAAAAGTAGATGTCCTATAACAACTTTCTAAATCCATAGCAGGTGCCTGAATTGATGGTGTAGCTTCTAAAACTGTTAAGCAGACACAACCTTTTACAGAAATTAATAGCTACTGCTGCTGAGAGCTTGGCATTTGTCTTGTTTTGTTTCAGGTTTTTTGTTTTGTTATTTTTGGACTACTTGGAGCTCTCCTATATTTCTATTTATTTATGGTTAAATAGTATTTCTGATAAGTCCAGCAATAAATTTTCCTGAAGAAAATGAACTTTGCATACTCCAGCTTACCTGTCACTTGGAGCTCAGTGGTACTATTTAGAGAACTGAAAATATATTTTATAAAGAATTCTGGGGAAGGCAAACTTGCTTTCCCCATACAGACTCCTTGGAGAGCCAGAGTAAGGATTAAAGCAGCCAGGCGTGGAAGAGTGTTTTCATCAGCACCATCTCTGTCCTTTATATCAGCATTTTTCTCCAGAGTGCTCACATCAACACACTGAAATCAGGAGAAAACAGCATGAAGACAGTCCTGCTCATCTCCATTTAAATAATCAGAGGGACAGGAGAAGAAACTGGGAAGAACAATTTCACAGGCAGCCAGAGTAGAAAAAATGCTAAGATGTAAGCTGTAATTGCCAGTAGGACAGCTAATCAAAGGACATTTTCAGGAGAACAGGCATAGAATTAAAAATCTTGAACATTTACTCAGTGTCTAATGGGGAAAAAGTACAGTCCTCCATCCACGTTATTTTTTGCTTAGTGTTATTTTCCTCCTGTTTCTGTTGTTCCAAGTGTTCTCCTCAATTACATCTACGTATACTTCCAGAAAGTGGAAGAAAGGGGAGAAATTTTTGTTAAGGCATGAGAAATAGGCTCAAATAATACAGACTTTAACTCTTCATTTCAAACTTCAGAAAGAATTCTTTAAATGTTTTTAGTTCCTTACCTATTCAATGGAATCAATAGGTTTATTATGAAGTAATTATATGGGGAAAATATGGAAAGATATAATTTTGCTGATAAAGGCTGACTTTCCTGCTGAGTGACCAAATAAAAACAGTAGTCAGTGGTGTGCAGCTATGTGTGTGAAAGTCTGCAAACTCTCTCAGTTGCCCAGAAATTTATCTCCCTTTTCAAATTTTCTTCCCTTTTTTCCCTTGTTTATTTTCACTGCAAATAGTTTCAATGAAACAACAACAATGAAAACAACAAAGGCAAAAAAATTCTTAATTCAACTTTTTCTAACTCATATTAACAAAATTAAAAAGTCAGTTAGATGACTTAGTACACAGTAATTTATTTCATACACACTCATCTCTCCTCATGCAGGCCATAAACGCTTCATAGAGGAGGCTTCCATTTATTTTCTTGCTTATTCACTATACATTAAAATTTTTGTAACCCAAAATTTAATCTCTTATTTCAACCAAGGTATTAGGTACTGTGACTAAAGAAGAGAATACAGTAATTTCACGACTATAAGGCGCACCCTTTTGACTAAAATGTTTCCCCGAACCCAGAAGTGCGCCTTATAGTCCAGCGCAACTTATATGATGAACAAAGTTCAGAAATTTGCAAACCTGGAAGTGTGAGCTGTGAGCTGCGGGGGGACCCGGCAGGGCCACCTCTGCCAGGTAGAGGCAAGGCCATGGCTGCTGGGTGCAGGGGGGCCTGGGGGCCCGCGACGCCACAGCAGGCATGCCCCAACCCCATGGAGGTGGCGTGGAGTGGTGGCAGGCATGCCCCAGCCCCACTGGGTACAGGTGGGCCCAGGGGCCCATGGCTGTTGAGTTGAGGCAAGTTGCAAAATTTGCTGACTCCCGGGGGTGCGCCTTATAGTCCGGTGCACCTTATGGTCATGAAATTACCGTATTTGGTTTCTGTGAAACCAAAACACATAAAGAGCCACTAAAAATGCTTTTCTCCTATGACAACCCTGCATCATTGGCCCTTTTCCACAACTCAAGTGTTGTGTTCCAAATATTATGCTATTATGTTTTGTGTACCTTTCATAAAAGAAACCTCTTTTTCCTCAAGTCTGTGAGTGGGGAAGTCTCAGTTACTGGACAGGCTTGACAACTGATTATACTGCCAGCATAAACAAACAGAACCCTCAGTAAAGCATTTTATGGGTTGTTATTGTATCTTGACATTCCAAATACCCTCCAGTGCCTCTTTACAGTTGCTCAGATACCATTGGAGTCCTTAGAAATCAGCACGTTCACCAAGACTCAGAACCAAAAGAACTGGTCAATGAATAATTTATGGTGAGAAATGACCACACAAAGAAGACAGAGAGAGGAACTGGAGGCCCTCAACATTCTGGACACAGCCAGGTCTCCTATTCATCTTCTGTTTGTGCAGAAAACCCTACTACAGAACGCTGTTAATGAAAATCTAACGAAAAGGCCAGATTTGAGCTTTGTATAAACCAAATTTAACACAATACATTGAACAGATCTAAGAGGCTACAAACAGGAGGTCAACCTCTACTTTAGGAATTACCTAATTTGGCAAAAACCTGTTTCATTGCCCATTACAAGGAAACGTTTTTTCTTTGACTTTGAACTCCAGATTATTCCATTATTTTATAAATCCTATTTGAGATAGGGAATTCTAAACAGCAGTGAGAAAACTCACAGCATGTTTCCTGACTTAGAAACTATGATCTTAGCTGAAAATACTCAATATGGGTTTGGGGTTTTTTTACTTTAAATTTAAGCTTATCTTTAACAATCTTTCTACAAGGCATATCCATGCTGGTAGATAATTAGTCACAAATGTATGAGTTCCAGCTGAAGGGATCCATCATGTCTTTGGACAGATTCCTCATTCCATTCAGCTTTGGATAGACATGGAAGTTTAGAACATGGCAAGGATTTCATCACAGCAAAATAATTCATTATTTCTCCTATACCAGCCAGTAATGGATCAGCTGTGCTTTATACCATTGAAATACTTCTTTGAACTCTAAAATATTATTCTTTTATAGATTCTATTTGAGTTGAGGATCTCAAATAGATCCTTATAGATAGATCTATTTCAGATAGACCTCATAGATCATTGGTAGTGTATCTATGATAACAAATATCAGAGATGAGAAAGTATTTTCTGTCCTTGGAGCCAAGTGCAAGATCTTCCATCTACACCGCTGTGCTCTTT
>PYHW01009744.1:1493462-1522266 GCA_013186435.1 Turdus rufiventris | reverse complement strand
ACCCTGTGGAAGTGGCACATGCGAGAAACAACTCAAAGAAAAGCATTAAACAGCACATACAACTCAATACCAGTGTTCAACCGGTGCTCAGACTCTTTCATTTACCAGTCTTCTGGAGGACTGTGATTACTGGCATAATCTCTGTACTAGGATAAAGGCATTATACCTGTAATAATGATGAAGTTATTTTTACATATGTTTTCTTTACCTGGTTTTCAGAAGTTTTAAAATGTTGCCTTACTGCAGCTAAAATATCTTCAGTTTCATTCCGTGAAAAATAATAACAGTCTTCATCATGTCTTAAACTAAGCATACTCTTTAGGTAAAATTTATAATCCTTATCAATCAAGCTGAATTCTGAAGAACACATATCTCTACGATGAAGAATGTAGTAGAGAAGAATAAGAGAAATTCTCTCAAATACTTCTTCATTGAGATGGTCTTCTGAATCTCCTCCAGCTATTATTAACAAAGCATCTGGTTCAAGGCACTGTGAAGAAATAAAAATAAATGAAAATTCAACTCAAGTGACACCCTGTCAGGCATCTGCAAATACAGATAGGAAGGACAACAGGAGAATACAACTTCCATATTTAAGGGATCGAACCTAAAACTACACAGATGCAGGCTGATGGAATGGCAGGAGGAGCGTGCAGGTAATTCATTGCAGTTCTATGGCTGCACGATCACGGTTTTTTTTTTTCCAGAGCTGCATGGGTTTTTTTTTCCAGAGCTCCTTTTGATTTTAAGAAAATTAAGTCATCCTAGACACGACACTTTGAGCAACCAGTTCTATTGAGAGGTGACTCTGCTTATGGTAGGGAGAGTGCAACTACAGGATCTTTAAGATTCCTTCAAACTCAAACTATTCTGTGATTCTATTCTGTAATTCTATGATTTAGTGGTTTGAGATTTGTAGGGACAATTAGCAATAATAATGATCAATCTTTGTAGAGAGCAAAAACCTTGCACTGGCTTCAGCTGATTATACTTCTGGTTACAAATATATTAGATAAGGATTAGGGCTATTCATATTTTCATCTGTGCATTCTATATGTGTTTACATTATAAAATAAAAACAGTTGCTGAACTGCAGTTAATTGAGGCTATGCAAACAGAAGTTATACCACATTCAATGCACTGCTGAGAGACATAATTGAGCCTGTAATCACACAGCGATTTTTATGTTTCTCAATGAATTCTCTTAACTGCAACAATGAGATCCAGTGCAGAGCAGCAGCACAAGGTCTCAACCCCATTTAGTCCTTTAAATGCATTTCAAGAGGGATTGAAATTACATATTAACCCTGTGCAGGCTTTACATCTGAGTAGAGATTTTTTAATGTGTATCTCTAGATACACACACACACACATATCTATCTGTCTGTCTATCTATCTATCTATCTATCTATCTATCTATCTATCTATCTCTCTGTCTATCTATCTATCTATCATTTCTCTCTCAACTTCTTCTTCTTAAAATAAAGACACTTTCAGAAACTTTTGCCACTCCTACAAATGTTAGTCTGTAAATCAGACCAAAAGACTAATAGAGGTCTATCTCAGGCTATAAGAAATAAGACACTGAAGTCCAAAATAAAGAATCTTTCTTGAAGAGATCTTGTAATTAATGTTATTCATTTTGTATCTATTTTTTCTAGCAGACTCCTTTCCAAGCATGTTATACATGTGTCAGCTAATCTCCAAAATAGTAGAGCAGCTGAACTGTACATTTCAGAGGAGAAACTACAACACCTGAGAAACCATGGGAAGATCAACACTGCATTCTAATAAATTAATGAATCCAGACAGAATCCAGTTTGTCAGAATAAATTTTTTGCTGCTGAGTTGTTTTGCATGATGAGTTGTTTGGTGGGGCTCACCTTGTACATTAGTTCATTTTCCGACACTGAAGTTGGGTTAATGAAACAAACATTGTCATGTTCAGAAGCCAAAGTTCCTTGGAGGAACTGAGAGAGCTGCTACATTTTAATGTGAAGAATTCTAACAAAAATTCTCAAAATAATGAATCTTAAGAGAAAAAAAAAAAAAAAAGAAAGAAAATTGTAGATATTAATAGCCAAATAAACTATTTTTACACATAAATATGCAAGATTACTGTATGATTCTCTGTGTCCTGTCCTGCTTGCATTGTTTATCAAGGTCTTTTCCCAATGCCGTCTCTGAGAATTACTGTTTGGATCAGGAGGTGTCTATTCTGTTTTCTGTCCCAAAGACCTCAAGACAGTCAACCAGCCTTTATGAACACTCAGTAGTAATACAATAAACATATGGCATGAAGTGGAAGATTTTCAAAAATATCTGTAAGATTTTAAAATCCACTGAGATTAAATTGCAATCAGTGAGTCTATTGTTTGCTCTTGAAAGGAAGATGACTGAAAAGTGCTAATTTAAAGGAAGCAGATGCATTGTAAAAAATGCAGTTACTTCATAGTATATGGGTAGCCCATGGTGAATGATCCTTGAAGATTAAGAAAATATAAAGCGGTTTGTTGCTATGTTTTTTGTTTGTTTGTTTGTTTGTTTGTTAGTTTGGTGGGGGTTTTGCTGCTACTAATATTTTGACTGGAATAACCATCCATGCTTGATTTAGAAATGCTTATTTCTTACAAAAAAGGCTCCCAGAACTTGGGCACTGAAGTCTGAGTTTCTTTTTTTAAGTGGCCAGAGGTTCCAAAAAAAAATTCTTACCAATGCAAGAAATATATGACTTCTGTGTGCTTAAGAAATAAAAAAATGTCAGATACCATTGAATAGCTGCCTGCCCCTGCCCAAAGAATCTTAGGGCCACTGCACAACAAACCAGAAGAGGGTCCAAAGAAAGTGTCAAACTTCACTGCTTTTAAATGCCCATTAGAGATATCATGAAAACAAAACAAAAAAAAAAGTCCGAAAAAAAGTCATGTGGTATAAACAGAATCCTGGATTTAGAAGGGAAATTGAATCTGAAATCAATCAGTGATTCCCAGCAAGTATGAGGAAGAAAATGCAAAGTTAGGTGGGGAATTCTGTTTCAAACTTTGATGAACTTGAAGGACAGCGCTTATTGCACAGTTTTTGCTGTCTTGATTTACCAAATCTTGTTAAATCATCGCGTGGGCTCCATGCGCCTTAAAATGCTACTTCTCTCGCAAGGATTTCCTACAGAAAAACACATTCCTGTGGCACAGAAACACTGACAGTGCAGGAAGTGTGCAGTGTTTCTGACTCAGATGACACTGAGGAATACTGAAAATGGTGAAAGTCCTCAAAGTCTTCCTATAGAAAATTTCCAAGATGAAGCCTGAACAGAGTAGCAGTGCTGACTAAAGTAATTCCCAGCTAAGTTTCCCTTAGATTTCATCCATCCAGGGACACAGTGGAAAGCTCTCCAGAAATACATCACAAATCCAAGAAAGAAACATACCACTCAAGAAGAAAGAAACATACCACTCAAGAAGAAAAACAAAAAGGGCAAACAAAAACTAGTCCCCTGTTTTGTGAATTTGTGAATTTTAGGAGGACTATATACTCTTGCTTAATGCATAGTCAGTTTTCAGTCTGGGCCTGTATCTGATGCATATTTGTTGCCCATGAGTGAATAATCTCCTTCACAAAATTATCCATTTAGGTAATGTCAGGAACCTACAATATTTATGTATGAAATTTCACATTTGGACTCATATGAAAAATGGGAGCATATTTAGAAAGGATCAATTAAGCGAGCAGCTGTCTACCACACAAGATAAAAAGATTCCTACTTCATTGTCTTGGCAGATTGCTGAAAACAGCTCCTTGCAAAAACATTCACCTTTCAGACCATCTTCATAAGTGTGGTATAAAGTTTTTTATGTAGGTCACTGAGCAGAGCCAGAGCCAAAGTAATGAAAGCCAAGGCTGACCAAGCCCTTTGTCTTCCCTTTCAGCTAAGTTGCTCAGTAACACTGTCCCTGTCCTTTCATCATTGAACCAGGACTGAGTTCTGAAAATATTCTTAAGTAGACAACCAATCCTTCTGTGCAACTGTACCCTGGACTACTTCCAGTTTCAGTTTGGGTTTGTAGATTCATTGTTCTGCCTTTCCTTTTCCTTGACCTGAACTGCTTACAAAACTCTCCCCTTAATCTTGAATATTTCAGTGAAGTGGCACATAAATCTGAGACAATCCTGTCTGGGTTTTATTTTTATGAAGTAAAATCCAGAACAGCAACAAAAAAAGCTGCAGAATTGGTCTCCAGTGTTTACCTATGCCTTTCCACCGTGGAAATCCTGTGCCCCAAATTTAAGCTCATGCTTTTGTTGTTAGACCAGTTTTCATTAGAAAAAATTTTGCTGGAAAACAAGTACTTGGGAACTTTAAAAGGAATGTCTACCATGTTAGGAATATCTGTTCATGAGCTCAAACAATAAATAATTCAAAATGAAACAAAACAGGGATAATTTCTTTTGCTGCAACAGTAAGTTTTTTACATGTTTTGGTATCGTGTTCAGGACAGTATCACTCTAACAAATGTTAGAACTCACTGATGATCCTGTAAAGATATCCCTCATTAATTGAAGCACTAACCAGATTACAATCCTCTTGCATGCCATAAATCCGCTGTGGGCACTCAGCTCTCTCCAGTAACACTTTGACCAGTTCTCGTGAGTGGTTCATGTGGAGCTCAGTGTTTTCAGCTGAGAGAATGCGTAAAACTTCCACCAGAGAGCCTCTGCTGGGAGGATTGCTGCCATCCTGCCCATGCTCTTCCCCAGGCTGTCCTTCAGCAATGAGCACGCTGAATATGAAAGCAGAACATACCACCCCAAGAGCTGGATGCTTGGTCAGAAAACACATCTCCTCTTCCTGCAGTGCCTGATCTGCACTGAATGTTGGATTGCTGTTTGCACTTCACAGCTTAAACTGGAAACTTGAAGAATCTGAATGGTAAAGGGAAAAAAAACAACCCTTTAATTAGTGCAAATGCAATATGTTCGAAAGGATTTATTAATTGGTCGGCTAAGCTGATTTGCAGTGACAAGCTGTTTTTGAACAACAGGGAGCCTGTAAAGGCTTTACAGCAAAGAACAGCATGAAACTAAGACAACCATGGCCTCAAAACTTCTTTAGAATTACCAACAAGTGGTTGTCTCAAAGTGCCCTTCCCTCTTCTTAAAAATAAAGTCTATGGCTTTCATTTCATTGTTATGCTATTGCATTCACTAACAATTCTTTTCGGTAAGAACAGGAAAATATAATGGTTTTCACTTTTATTTCATCATGAAAACAGGTTTTTTGTAACAAAACTAGCTGTAAATAAATATTGCTAGTCTGATACTAATATGAATGTGCAGTAATTACATTACACAGCAATAATATAAAGCAAGTTATATTGTCAAACACTTTACCAACATTACTAAACCCCAGCTATACAGCACAAAAAAAAGAAGGATGTATTGAAAAATTAGTGATCATTACTCAGACGGAAGAATAACAAAGCTAAGGTTATAATTTCACTCAAAGAACTCAGTGAATAAACAAGACAAACAAGCTTAACTTGTTAACTCTAGGTGCAAAAGACATTTTGTACTATAAGTCTCTCTTGTCACAATCCTTCCTAATAAATCTCTCCTTCTTTAACAGTAATATATCTTAATAACAAAGCATAAGAAATATAAAAGAGTTTCACTTCTGTTTTCCACAGAAGTTTTGATTTTATTGATGGGCAGATGCTGGCAGTGACATACATATTCAGAAGTAATGCACATGTGTTAAACAGCCACGTATACAGTCATCTGCTTTGAACTGCAACAATACACGTATCTTATTTTAAAGGAAACTCTGCTAACAAAGTATTTAAAATTGAAAAAGAACTGCTGAATTCAAATGGTCATTTAGTCAGATAAAAGTTAGTATGGTTTTAGATATTATGAAATCCTTTGGTGTTTAGATATATTCTACTGTTAGCAATTAGGAATATGTATCATTGTTACGAGGATATTATGAGCATTTATTTCTAAATGCTTTTTTCTTACCTTCTGAGGGGAAAAAGAATGCTTGTGTATCTAGCTTTGTGGTCTTCTGAATCCTCAGAAGTATTTAGCTGCTGGAAGTCCAATGTTTTTAAAATTCCTTGATGGTGCTCTGGAAGCTGGAGAGGATTAGTTTATTGCTGCCTTGAAAAGTTTTCAGTTGCTATGGAGAGAGCTGCCCTTAAGGTAACAATGGAGGTGGATAGGAATTAGTACATGTTCTTCTTGTACTTGCAAGTTCTAAGCATTTCATTATTGAATTTATTTCACATATTCTAGTAGTTATCATTTTATGTAAACAGTCTAATTTAAAAGTACAAGATGTATAAAATCTACTAAAGAATGTATTCATTATAATGGATAAAAAAATGCAAGCACTCATAACTGTTCTGTATTGCTAAATTATTTGATCAATTCCACAGCAAACCTGAATTTTGTTTTTTTCATTAAAATATTGCTACTTTTTGAAAAGATGCGAACACAGTAGAAATAGAAATCTTTTCAAGCACATTCATAGAAAAAATATATTTTTTCTTTGCAAAACACTGCCTGTAGAAAACAGCCTCTTTCATCCCCACTTATCCTGTGTCACATTTGCACCAAGTGAAAAAGCTGGGATAGCTCAGCCTGTGGTGAAAAAAATGTCATCCACCCACTCAGATTTTCCAGACGGACGCTGTTATGAAGTTGACATTTACATCACCACTCCATGACAATATTACTGCTCTGGAAGTTAGTGAAAACTGTCACAACTGACAGATTTCTACAGAGACTGGTACCCCAGTCATATCATTCTCCCACCTTCCAAACCCCCCGTGCTGTTAGGAAGGACTATCATCTCAGCTGCCCCAACAAATCCTGCAAAGCAGTTAACCTGTAGTAATAGGAACATAATAATTCTCTTTAAAGCTAGATTAACACAAAATCCTGGGTTCTAAAATGTCTGTAATGTCTCCTACAAGATGGTGAGATCAAAGGGAACAGCCTTGTTTTAGGAAGACTGAGAACTGACAACTGATGCTGACTATAAAAGGATTCAACTGACAATGCCAGTTTGAGGGAAATGCAAAATGTAAACAAATGTTCTCAAAAATGCAAAGCACAATTACTTGTACAGATTCTTGTGTGATGAAGGCTAAGTATTTTAAAAATCACTCCTACTTTTAAATATTATTTTATTTTACTTCATAAATTATAAAATGTATTTATCAAACTAGCATTTCTAAATATACCGTTTTATGAAAACAAGAATTACAGAAATTTTTCATATAAATAATTTTATAAGAATGAATGAAAAGCAGAAACACATGATAATATTAATTTCCTCTGGCTTTTATATAATTTGTTCTGTCAAACAAAGCTAACCATGTCCAGATTTGTTCCACTAATAAAATAATTCCTCAGATAATATGGAAATAGCTTCCAGGATTTAATTCTGGGGATTGCTCAATCTCCAAAAAAACATAGAATAGGTTTATCTGTATATAATTTGATGCTTTGTGTATAATTACAAATTGAAACTAAGAATTAATTCCATCCAATTAAAGTGTACACACAGAGGGTGAGTTGTTTCAGTTTACTGAGAAAAGCTAACATTTAAAAACACATTTGTTGATTCATAACTATTGAAAACTTCTGAGAAATTATTATTGCATAATAATACTGGCTACAAATTAATGTTTATATTACAGAGTGATGGTAAAAAAAGAAAATAGTCAGTACATTAAAAAACGAGACAATAATTGGTACAGGTGATTATGGCTGATCTCAAAGGGGAATTCACTTCCCTTTTTATGACTAAGTGTTGCAAACCTCTTCTGGCTTGGAAATGAGCTTCTCAGTGTTGGCAAAATCACTGACAATGACTCAAGGCTCACCCTCTGCTTTTACCCTTGACACTGTTTTCAGTCATGCCACTGTTATTAAAGAACTATTCTGTCTACACAGCACTTGGATTACTTCTTCTGAAGTAATTGCTGGCATCAGTTGCTAAGTCTTTTGTTCAAACCCTTGTGCAGCAGCATTATTCCCCCACTACTTACCCACCCCAAAGATGTGCCAACTGATCAAATGGGACCATGACACTTAGAGCTGTGCAGTTAGATGCCCATTAGGAATTTACTGAGATACAAAGAAAAAAAATAAGTCATTTATACAGTTTAGTATCTTAAAAGCTCCCAAAGGGAACTATCACTAATATTGTAACTCGTGTTGTGAGACTAATATCTTGACTTGGATTTTACTGCATGACTTTTGGGGAATTTTGATAAAGGGGGAAAAAACTCCATGCACAATGGTCATAAGCCAGAGACTCTCCATTTACTGTAGAATGATAATTTGCATGGAAGAAAGAAGAAGTTCTTGAGAAGAACTGGAGAACTAGGGTAACTCAGAGTGAAGTAAATTACCATTCTAACATGGCAACAGACTCTCTATAGCAAAACCAAAGGCAGGATGAATTTCCTGATTAAATAAACAATTTTAAAAAATACTCCGTTTTGCACTTACTTATGTATCTTGGCATGTTAAAGCAAGGATCTTAGATCAAGAATTTTCAGAAAAAAAACCCAATATTTTTAAATTAGTTTGAACAATTACCATACTGGAGTACTTGGAAGAAAGTAACTGAGTGCTTGCAGGCATAGGTGTAGACCCAGGGGGGAAAAAAGTAAAGGAAGAAATAAGATAAAAAGAAGAGTGATAAAAATGTGAACTTCTCAAAACTCTCTTTCTTTACCAGATTCATGATCCCAGACAACTGCATATAATTTTTTTCCACCCACAGATACAGTCTTTTAAGATTTAGAAAGCTTATACAGTAGTAACTTATGCTGTCAATGAAAAGGAGTGAAGGCAATTCAGAAATGGCAAAACTAGCCACAGAACATGCAGCAAGGCCTCTCTGGTTATAGGGATTTATTTAGTTAGGTTTCATTCTGAGTGAACCAGTAAGACTAACTGCAGCTTATTCTGGTTTCTCCCACCTTCATACCTGATGTGGGAACAAAAGCAAGTTGCCCATTTACAAATGCCACGGATAACTGCACTCTGCAATTTACTGGGTTTCAAACAACTGGTGAATAAATTGTAGAGGAATAGGAAAACTCTTCAGAGGACTCACTCTGAGATGACAAGGGCATTCCCATGAGCCCTACCAAGATGAAAAATGGCTTTATTTTATTTTAACAGCAGAATGGGAGAGGATGTAGGCATAATTTTAGCAAGACCCCCGCTGAACTTCACATCATACTGGGTAATGCAGCTATATAACTCTTATTCCTTCAATACTAAGCAACTTGTTTTGATGGACTAAGCAAATGCATTTTTTTCCTTTTTACTAATCGCAGCAATTATGACAAATAGAAGAGAATCCTCTGGCACTGCAGCTTTCCTCCATGTTATTAATGTGATGTGTGCACATTGCATAATTACAGCCATAAGCAGCATATTGACATATGACAGAACTACATTTTGCGTGTAATTTTTGTAGAATTTCAATACATAAAGTATCTCTGCCAATGTAACACCAGGGTGCTGTAATAAAAAATGTCAGTACCTTAAAATTACCACAGTCAATCAAGCCTTTTTGGCATCACTTGCCAATCTTAACAAGGTCGCATATAATAATGTTGCCAATGAATTAAAATAAATTAATATCATTGAAATGATCTGAGTTATATGTATTAACACATATAAAAAGATTAGATAGATAGATAGATAGATAGATAGATAGATAGATGGATGACTGGAACAAATTTTGCTTTAGTTCAGGAATACAAAATTCACTTGTTAGGAGAAAGTTTTCCACGATGACCTGGAAATATATTTACATCAAAGTAAGACAGCAAGAAAGAAAGAAGTTATAGATTACTATATACTCTAGGCCAGAAAACCCTCTTACATTTCAAAAAATATACCTCTGGAGGTGCCTTCTCACATATTACAGAATTTAGGTGACATTTATTATTGTCCTAAAATATCACTCCTGAAATAGTTTTCAAGCCATGAAAACTATTTGGTAATGAAATGAAAGTGTTCATTTATATGGAAAGTATGATCTAAAACTTAATTAATTGCTTCCATCTGACTACAGACTTCTCCCTTACATAATCTCTCTGTTGCTAACTATCTGGCTGTGTTTAAAACAAAACAGAAAAAGAAAACCAAAATACATTTAGATGTAGGTATATCTATCAAGACTATTCAGTGACGGCAATTATTATCAAGAACTTAGTTAGAATGGGAGATGTTAATATCTTTGGTATGAAAAAAAGGAGGGTCCTTAAATATGGACATAATGTTGCTGATTTTTACACAAAGAACACATAGGTTAAAAAATTGTTCTTGTGTTTATTATTCTTAGGAATATTAGAAGCCTAACTTTTATGAAGGTATCTAAACATTAAAGTAGAGCTACTAGACCATCAAATCAGCTTCAGTTTTCTCACTTCCTCTTATACAAAAGAGATGCAAAAATTAATTTCTAAGCTTTTCACTGCCTAATTCATGGTTTTGTTCTCCAGCCTTATCCAACTGTTATGTATATTGTTTCCTTTTTGTTCCTTTAGGTTTCCGAAGAAACTGGACTCAAAAATTGAGTTGATCTTACTAAGGGTGTCTTATCCGGTCCAAAGCACTTACAGTCCAATCCTGTATGTTGAACTATTAATTTAAATATCCCAAATAAAATATTGTGTAGTATTACAGCATAGAACACTAATATTTCGATGCGTATTGATTTTTTCCTTTACTGATGATGCTGATTAACTTATGCTTTAAAGTCACTCAAATGTTCTTTATGTACTTACATATTTTTTCTTTATTTAAATATTCATAAAACATTCAAAATAATTTTTACTATTAGAGAAATTGAGATAACAAGTGATTACTCACTTGTTTTTAAACTATGACTCAGTGTTCAATTCTAAAGACATTCTCACAATATGGAAGAGTCATTTCAGGCAAAATCTGTTGTCTGAGAGATGATTGATGTTTCTCAAGGTCTTTTAGTCTGCCCCCCAAAAAAAGAAAAAACGTAAGTTTCTGAGTCATGAATACAAGCCAAAATGAGAGAAGATAGTTTCTTTCCATCTCTTTGTCTTAAATTCAGGAAGTGTGTAAGTGGTACCAACACTAAGAAGAGCCTATAGAATATTTGAGTGATTAGATGGACTTCAAGAAACAGATGCTGAAGCAATAGAGGTGAAAAGAAAACAAAAAGGAAAATACTGGAATGGAAGGACAATGAAAGAACCAGTATTGATAGGAAACATTTTAGCCAAACATAAATTTCACTGCTTGACAGTGACCTTACTTCTACCTTTATTAAAACTACTGACAAACCACTATCTCTCCCATATAACTTGGTATATTAATTGTTTGGAGGCTTGGTAACAAGAGTACTGAGAATGAAAACTTTTTTAGTTTTAAAATAATTGTTTCTCTCTATATAACCATAGTTAATGTGAATACCAGTATTAACAACAAATGCAACCACTACATTCCAAATTAAATGCTTGCTTTCTTCTATCCTATAAGAAACATACAGAAAATACAAAATTAAGTACTATTTTAACTTTGCGAATACAGTTTGAGTTAAACATACCATATATCCTTGTAGAATTGTTCTATTCAACATAGGAACAATTCTTTTTTTATCACACTGTTCATTCTTCTCAGTGATGGCCATAGAATTATTTGTATTACTAGCTCCCAGAAAAGAATTGCTGTAGGCATCTGTAGGCATCCACTTCTATCAATTACTGTAGCCTTTAATTTGAATTAGGCTGTATATATTTTGCTAGGTCTGTGGCAACTTTAGCTTTAAAAATCCTGAAATGCTATCCTCAAAGCACTGTGCTAAAGATAAACTGAGCTTAAAGCTAACAAATTGATTAAAAAGAGTAAGAGGTAGAAATTCACACAAGCAAGTGTAAGTCACATCTTTAAAAGCAAAACAGCAATCTGCAGCACAGTGAAAATTTGGTACCAATACTCCTTCTGTAAAGATTTTTCAAGCCTTTCCTTCTGCTGAACAAATTCTTCCAAAAGTACAGAAACAGGATTTATCTTATGTCTGTTACAAAAAAAAGAAAAAAAAAAAATCAGGTAGTCTTTGAATTGCAGTCCATGCTAATTCTCTTCTAAGCAGGTGCTTGTACTTTGATTTAGCAGCAAGCAAGCTCTCATGTGTACTACGGATTTATACTGAAGGGCTCAATGTGAGTAGCTTGTAAACACTGAAAGCAGAAACTTTGCTGGAGCTGAGAGTCTGCTACGAGCAACTTATCTGTTTAGTATGACACTAACCAAGCCTCCTGCAGCTCTGATTTTGCTGTGGTTCTTGTTCCCATGCTACCTTCCACACACTTGGAAATAGATTTTGAAGTATCCAAGAAGAAACTTTTTTCTAATCGCCCTTTCCCCACTGCCTATTTTAAACATACACACACCCCCACAGGAATTTGGAAAACCATGATTATAAAGTGCAATCCTAATTTTCACATTTCATTTAGATGAATTTAAAGTAAGTAATTATTAACAATTGGATACGCTTGCTTACATTTAACAATATACAATCTGCAGCCCAGTGTGAGGTTCAAAGTAGCCAAGTGGAACAAGTCAATGGCTGGCATTCATAAGCTTGAAAAAGAAAGCCTAAGTGGATTAGTATGCAGAGCATTAGGGCATTGAAGTAATTTTCAAAATTAACTCCCTACAAGGAGAGTTGAGGGATTTTTAAATCAGAATTTCATTTTTTAAAAAAACTATTTTTTTCTGCAGAAACCCTGAAAATAACTAAAGAAGAAACTGAGGCAATTTTATGTAAGAGGAAGATAACTGAGACTCTTCATAAAACAATGACAAAGTGAAAAGGGTAATGTGAGTCTGTATGCATTTTCAGATGGAGAAGGGATAAATCCAATGTACTGGTTCTCCTCCCCATCTTCTGAGTGATGACTCATTGCACTGTTTCCATGCCTGTTTTTGAGCGACATGGAAGTCTTCTGCAAATAAATTTTGCCAATTAAAGTCAATAAATGACACTGGTATATTGTCGGCCTTCAAGCTTTTCTGTGTATGTATTTACTTAGGTTTGCTCTCTTACTGCAGAAAGGAATCTGAGATACACCTGCCAAAGACTATCTTCACTGTCATTGAAAGAGGAGAGAGAGAGAAAAATAGACCCTGTTCCCTTTTGGCATGCTCCTTTATGTTACCTTTCCTTTAACATATTGATAAAGCTGAATTAAATCTTTCAGAATGCAAATTTCTAGCTTTATGTCAACTAATCAATTCTTTAAAAATCTACAAACTTTATATTAAAGTTGACACCCTTAACCTGCCTGCAACTCTTTGGTCTCTAATCTGGATATTTTCTGTAAAAGCATAGTTTCAAAAAGCGTTTTAACATATGCATGGAAAACACTAATTCTCTTTCACCCATGTTTTTTTTTTAAAAAGAAAATATTTCTCAACCTTTATTATTCATAATTGAGTATAGACTTAATGGTTTATCTTTTTTCTTTCTTTTCTTTTATTTTCATTTTTTAAAGGAGGGTGTTTTGCTTTCTTTCAGTGTGATCTCCTGAATAAATTAGGCTAAAGCTGACAAGATCTATGAGTGCAGTTAAGATAGGTCTTATCTAAATTTGCAGTACATGGAAGTGTCTGGACTAGTCATTAGGACTAGCATCCCTGCACAGTCATTAGAGACTGAGGCATTTTAGGAAGCAGTTTGTCAGGCCTATTCCACAAAAAAAACTGGATGAGAGGAACTGTGCTGTAGCCTCTGTAACTATACCATCCTTGATAACCAAAGAGCCTTGAGAGATTATCTCTGCTGTAGGCATCTGTACTATTAATTACATTTTGCCAGTTAAATTTCTCCCCATCCCTGTAAGAATTTCACCCCAGTAAGTTATTAACAATTTTACAACTGCTAAATATATCTGACAGAAGAACAAAAATATCCAAGATTCCTGCAAATTTTATGCAAAACAAGCACTAGAAAAAGCATTCTGCTAGTATCTACATGCACAAAACCTGCAGACATAGGACTCAGCTACAGACACAAAATCATAAACAATTCTATTAAAGATGAATCCAAAGAAAAGATCCAAAGCCATTGTACACAAACATCTTCATTGCATCTGATGCTTATTTAACTTATAAAGGCTTTCCAATATTTTTATATTAATGAAAAAGAATTCACTGATTGTGAGGCAATATAACAGAATGTTGACCACTAGAATGTAATGAAGCAATCCCTAATAAAATGCATCTGTAGAAGGAGCCATTTATGATTTCAGGAAAAAATTTGTCCATTTGCCAGTTGAGAACCAGATCTCGTATGGTTTGTTCAAACAAAAATACAAATTTAACAGGGTAGAAAGTTCAGGGATAACTTTGTGAAGTGAAAACCACAGTAATTCAACCAGAAGTTAGAAACTATGTATGAAAATAATTTTCTCTTATTAATGACAATAAATGCTGACATCAACATCATTAAGAAGACAGAAATAAACTCTGTCTTCTTCTAGCAGGTTTGTTTCTGTTTTTTGGGTTTATTTGTTTTGGTTTGGTTTTTTTTTTTTTACTACTTGGGTTACACTGTATTAAAGATTATAAAACTAGACAGGCTGCAATCACCTCCTTGCTACACCATTTTACTACTGCTGCCCTCTGCTGCATGGAACAGTTTCCACGTGTCTTTATTTCGTACTAAGCTGGTGAATGACTGGTTTTAGAGGTAGATGTTCAAGTGCATGTGCCAGATTGCTTTTGTTTATTCCTCTAACTTGCAATGAAGTTTATCTGGCAGCAGAAGAATGCGAATTTTACAGTGGAACTCAAAATTGTCAAAGTAAATAAATGATTATCAAAGATGATGTATGATACAATGAAGAAATATATTCTCAAATTTGTTTTGCAAAGTAGAGTGACTCAATTAAACATGCTGCAATATCCATGACATTAATGTTAATGTCTTTTAAAATATCATCTCTCAATGAATGTTATAAATGAGGAGGCAGTAAGAACAGAATATCCAACATGAACTGTCTGTGAACAGTCTACAGTACAGTTTGTTCCAACATTTCTCTTTCTTACTCCTTTTTTTTTTTAAATCCATCCATCCATCTGTACAACTCAGAAGAAAGTGCTACTTTTCCATACCATACTCCCAACAATAATAAACCTCTTAGCTGCAAAGATGTAACTTGCACTGCAGGGTAGCCCAATTGCATTGTGACATAACATAGCTTTGAAAACCAACCCTCAAATGGGTACACATCCAACCACTTATGCATCTGGCTGATAAAAGGCATAGACAGCTACATGATGATTTCCACAGAGTCTTCACAATATCCTAAAAGTTAAACATTTTTCTTTTTACAGCACAAACCCCTTATCTTAGGCACATCAGGAATTTAGCCATATTCACAAATTATGATGCATGTTTTTTTCTTCCCATTTATTTTCTGAAATATCCATGGTTTTGTTGAAAATCCCACAAAAGTCCATGGCTTTTGTCCATTTTATTCTGTTTAATAAGGCTCAGTATTTTATATTACTTTTTGACTAGAATAAGCAACAAGCTCCCAGGCAAACAGTGTGAAGAGGATAGAAAGTGAAATTAAAGGAATAATCCAGAGCAGAGGACCACAAGGGCTAAGAAGAGCTCTACTGGCCTTAAGCATTGTTTTACCTTGCTCAGCATTATATCACAGCAACAGAAAATGCCATTTAGACAGTGCATGCAAGCCTGACACTGTTCAGGGTCCATTCCCCTCACACCCAGCACATGCAACCATTACAATCTGTCAGAGAGCCTTAATGTGATTGTTGCCTTTAGTAAATGCTCATAAACATTTTCCACACATTTAGCTAATCCATCTTTGCACTGCCTTCATAAGATCATGTGCTAAAATATTTTTGAAATTCCTTACCTCGTGTGGAAAATAGGATTTTCTTTCATCCCTTAAAATCAACTTCCTCTTAACTTTTCCTTACAAAATTTTTAGCATACTGTAAAATTCAATCAATAAAAGTTCTGTATCTATTTTATTCACAACCTTCCTAATTTCGTAATCATTACCAATATCCCTCATCATCTTTTTACAGTCCAGATTTAGGTATTTTTCCTTCTAGTTTCTCTCTTATAAGAGAGTTGTTCTATCACTAAATAATTTTACTTTCATTTGTATCCATTCAAACCCCATGTCCTTCCCATTTCAAACAGTACTCAAGATGTGTGTAGGACACTACACTCCCTCAGCTGACTTTGAATGTACTTACATTGGGTTTAGCAGAACTAGCAGAGCTATTTCTCTTCCTCTTGTACTTCTAAGCAAGTACTAATAACAGGTATTTAATTTAGTTTATCATCTTAATATACCACAGCTCCTGGAATCATACTGTTTTGTCGGTCATCTTAAGGTTGGTATTGATGTATTAAGTCAGTAAGCTGCAGCAGTTTTCACTGTTCTCCCACATGTCCTGCAGGTGCCCAGCACTAAAAATCAAAAGAAAAAATTGTGTGCCGGTGGGGAGGAGGTAGATAAGTACACCTAAAGTTTATGGCTAGTGGAGATGAGGGCAGGAAAACACTTATCTTTCTTTCCAAGAATCCTGTCTCACAGCATGTACATTGCAATCAAAAGTTACAAGAAGATGCATTTTGCTGCTGACATGGGAGTAAGTTCTATGGAGTCACCTGGTAACTAGTTAAGCATTTTACAGGAATTTACTCAAACTACAAATAAATATTGCTTGGATTTGCCAGATTTGCATGTGAATGATGCATCGTGTATTCCTCAAGAAATCTTGTTTCTAAGCATTTTCTAAGCATTTTCTTTGTGTCTTGGGGCACATTCTCTGTGAGACACTCCTGAGCCTGATGCACCCCAGGACACAGTCGGCCCTCTTGGCTGCTAGGGCACTGCTGATTCATGTTTAACTTGCCATTGCAAGCTAAATGGAATCCTTGTTGCACTTAAGAAAATATCATGTCCCCATATTGAAACTATTAAGTTGAACTGCTTACTTTTGAAGCCGTTTGCAAAGATACAATTTTCCTTTTATGTTACAATCTTTCCGATTTCAGCTACTTCTGTATAAAGACAGGATACAGTCTGCTTTTGTTTTCTTCTGGCTTTTTTAGCAATACAGGCCATTTTCAACAGACAAGTCAATTGAAAACACCATTAGTCTAAAAGAAAAAGAAATTGAACAGTCTAAATAGTGATTCATGCGAAACATGAATATATTGTCTTCATTTTTGTAGTGACTGCTTTCAGGTGCTCTTAACACACCAGTAGCATATTATACTGGAATAATGTATTGGGAGTGTTTATTTTTAGGTAGTGACATAGTATGTCGTGCCAAGAAAGGCATGAGAAATGCTCCACAGGTAAGGGAGTCACCACCCAAGGGAGTTTAGAGCTGTTACCCATTGCACCAAGCACCCAACAAAGCTTCTTTGATTAAGATTAGTCTAATATTCTCCAAGATCTCTGAGCCTGTACCTAAACAGAAACTGTCTAAACTAGGAAATGCTGGACATATGTACAGACTACAGTCCTACCTTGTCAATCCTGGCTGATTCTGCCAGGGCTGCTAGGGGAATAGATCTACTACGCTACTTCCACTCTCAACATAGTACAGCAAAGACCTGCTGTGGAGGGACCCAGTATGAGGGAAGACTAGATAAATATACTAACTTCCTTTGGAGACTCAGGTATTATTTTCTTATTTGTCAGCATGACTTCACATGCTGTTTACAAGACATGGGCCAGTTGAACTGAGAGGCACTGACACTGACACTGACACTGACACTGACACTGACACTGCTTCTGCCAGCTGCAGAAGGAGCAGTGCACATGACAGCAGATGTGCCTTGTCACAGGGAATTGCACAAGTGTGACAGTAAGGGCAGCACTACACACCAGAACAGTGGGCATGCTACCACTACAAGGTAACACTGCTTGAAGGTGGTAATGTTGAGTGTACACACCAAGCCAGCCTTTGCTCAGTCATCCTGCCTAAAACACAGTTTGCCTGTACAAAGACATTCGCTGATAACTTCCTTTACAGTACGGCTGTCTTCAATCATCTGTAAGAGAAAATACTGTTTGTTTGGCTGAGAAAATACTTTTCTGTTTGGGATGCACTGGGGTCATCACTGATGAATTTTTTAAGGTTCCATTCATCAAGAAAATGGCCATTTGTGCTTTTAGGTCTGATGTCTTCTTACAGTGGTTACAACACAACACTGTAAAAGCACACAATTCCAGCAGCTTGGACAGGAATCCAGCCTTATTCTACTGCAAGTAACTGAAGACAACACTTGCACACTTGGCCACATCCCATGATGTTTTATTTAAATATTCCTATCAAGTAAGAGTTTTTGAATTTCAATTTCTAGCCTTGGCTACAACTCAAATTGGGAACTCATCCAGGATACTGCCCAAGGCTGAGAATCTTAAACTGATGTGTAAAACACCTTCTAAAGTGGTTAGTTTAGTAAAGAATCCATTTAATTTGACAAGAATGGAGCTCTTAAGTAGTATATTGAAGAGGACCGTACATGAAAAATTAAGGATTACAACAGCATAATAAAAATATTATCAAGACAAAGAATTAATTAGTTTGATTACATATTATTGTACAAATATGGAAGACAGCTGCAACGCTGTCACTAAAACCTACCAAGCTTTCATTCTTAATATGGTAAATGAGCAATGAATATTCATGAACTCTAACTTGTAGTGATTCCACAGTTCATTTGTCGTCGGCTATGTGATTTGCAATATTGCCACAAAAATCCAGACTAGTAGAAAACCAAAGAAAACTAACAGACTATGCAAATTTCCCTTCTTTCCAGATTGTCTCTTACTCCCTATGCAGCAGTAAAGTACCATACTGAAGATCCTACTCAGATTTAAATTCATGACCTTTTGAACAGGGGAAGCAACAAGCCACAAGAGAAGTTTAGTGTTTGGAGCTCCATGTTATTTGTATATATACTTTTTTCTGATTCATCACAGTTTAGAGAACAGACTTTAATTTTTTTGTTTAAAAAGATGGCACTTTCAATTGTCCATAACTAAAGTTATCTACTACAAACATAAAGATGAAACAAACAGTAAAATTACTCAACATTCCAAGGACTGCACCTATAACTTTGCATAATGATTGTTTAATCTTGGCAATAATTTTTGATTACTTTCTTAATAGTTTAATATAAAGTGCTGGATTAATGTTTAATATAGGAAAAAAATCCCTTCTCATAAAAATTAAAATGTACAAGTAGATAATAAGTGATTTATACCGTATAATTTGAAAATATTTCTATGTCCAGAAGTTATTCATCAGTGAAATAAGTCATCGTAGTTTGTTACCACAGCTTTTAACAATGTTTATTTTAATAGTAAATTGTGGGATATGCACACAAGATAGAATCACTGAAACTTCTGCTGACTTTATAAAACTGTAATGGATTTCCCTGAAAAAAATTGCATAAGTGCAATATATGCCCATCCAAAACCAATTTAAATGGAGCAAATAACTCACTGTTTGGGACTGATATTTGCCATGAAAAATCCATCACAAAAGCTGTCTCAAATTCCCTTGAGACATTTTCTCAAGGAAGGAAAGAAAAAAGTACATCAGCTAGATTCTCACAAATTATCGGACTTGAATCCACCAATTCACCTCATCTACATTTCTGTAAGGCTCCTCCAGTTCTGCCAGTTACTGCATGGTGTGCAGTATAGAGCATTTTTCTAGAGTGATCAGAGCTTACAAAGAAGCACAAATAAATCGAGTTTGCATTAGGCATAATAAACCCAGCTTACATTTTCATCAGCAGTGAGTTTCAAACAAATTTCTCAGGAAGCAGCTACACATGACTACAGGCTTGTTTATAGCACTTTCATGCCAGTTTTGAAAGTGATACTTAAACTGGTTTCTCTAAAGCTGAAAAAAAAAAAGATGTTAAAATATAATTTGTTGTAATATAAAGAAACTTCAATTTTTTTTATTTTAAACTAACTAAAGTCAAGTTACATTTTAATGAATATGAGTGTGTCCACAAGGCACACATCTCTGAATAATTGATAGGGGGGCTGAATGGATGGTGGTTGGAAGGCTGCTATCCTGAAAAACATTATTAATTGCCCTATCCTAGGTCTTTATAGACTAAGTAACTGGCATTCCAAGCATCCTAAGATTTGAGGGACAAAGTATGTCCAGCATGCTGCACAGATAAACACAGTGCTGGAAGTTCATTACTTAGTCACAAAGAAAGATTAAAGGATATTTTTAACCTAGGTGAGAAGGACTAACAGCCCCATGAAGAAAACATTGCAGGAAATAAAAGCGTATTTCTGAAACAAAGTGGATATTACAAAAACAAAATGGGGAGACAGTTTAATGTGTTTCTGTTTCTGATGGTAGTGGAAAAATATGTAATCTCCTTAAAACAATTGAAAGGTATGGTAGGAGAATAGGTTGACATGAATTGACTCAGATCTAGAGTTTTACAGTCGGGTGTCTGATTAAAGGAGAAATTACCAAGCTGTTTTCTGACCTTGTAATCTATTAATCACTTGTGTTATATAAATATGGATCTGAATACAAGCAAGTTGGCATAGACATATCGGCTAAGCATCTGAATCAATGGAAAAGTATAACACATGGAAACATAGAACCATAGAATGATTTGAGTTTGAAGGGACCTTAAAGGCCAGCTAGTTCCAACTGCCCCACCATGAGCACTAGATCAAGTGAAACACTCAATATCTTCAGAATATCAAACAAATGGATTTCTACTTATGTTCTGAGCCCCTACTAAAGCACTAGTTTGGAAGTCCTCAAGACAGCCTCTTCGCAAACAGAGCTGGAAGTCATCCCAGATGAAGTACATATGTGGCTTTTGAGGTTTCAGAAAGTGTCTTTCTGCTAGTCAGTAAAATCTATTCCATGAATGATTCCATACAAATAAACAGGTCATATTCCCACCTTGTTTTCAAATGCTGGAAAACCATTATATAAGTAAGCATGGAACTTAAATGAGTATTTTCTGTAGTAGAATACATTTGGCAATGTCTTAAGAAAACATACATTTTCTTTTCCAAGACAAAATAAAATATTGTTATTAACTGTCAGAATTCCTGACAAAGGAAAGTTAGCTGAGTATTTTAGACAGTAAAGGAACACTTTAAAGGAATCACTCCAGTGGATACGTGTGAGAGAGAGAAATACATTTTATAGTTAACATGGCTAATTTTAGCTGTCACTGAACTTGTATTTTACTTTGATTTTACAGCACTAAATGTAGTGTCCATTTTATTATGTCATAGCTCAGCAGTGGAAAAATCTTCAGCAGGTATTCATACTCAAGCTCTAGTTTTGGTGACCATGAATTCATGTGAGTCATCAATAAACACCATCACTACTTCTTTCTTCCAGGTGATTTAGGACTTTCTGAATAGGGTATGATCTATATTCCCCACATTTCTTGGAGCCTTCCAGTACAGTTGTTAGGCCTGATCTTCCAGTACAAACCCCACATTTACTCTTCTAGAAGTTATTATAGCTAGCTCTTAATTCTTTCTTTATTACTGTTTCTATCACCCTACCTTATAGAAAATTAGATTAGCCATTTTAAAGTACTCCAGAAACACAGAGCTTGTTTTAGAGACTGATTTATGTAGTAATTGTGTCTTGCTATTTCTCTGACATTGGTAAAATTGGTAATTTTTTTTTTTCTTAACATATGTAAAATTTGAGGAGAATGTAATTAATGTTACAGTGACCTTCACCCAGCATAACAGCAACAGGGTCTTGTGTTCTTAGGATGGATTAGCCTTCTATTGTGAGCTTTTGCTCCAACAAGCAGAGATGGACATGCACATGTGCTATCCATCCATACAATAAATATACAGTAATTTCACAATTATAAAACACACCATTTTGACTAAAGTTTTGGTCCGTACCTGAAGTGCGGCTTGTACTCCGGAGTGGCCAATATATGAATGATGTTCAGAAATTTTCCAACCCGGAAGTGAGAGCCCGCAGCAGCCCTGAGTTGAGCCGGAGCCTGTGTGGCCTGGGCAGTGGGGTGGCGCTGCCGATCCGAGCCCGTGATAGTTCTCTGTATTTTTTTGGTGTTTTCAGTCTTGTGTGGCTGCGTGGCTCCCCGCCCGCCCGCCTGCCTGGCCGCCTGTGCGGCTGTGCAGCTCCCCACCGACCTGCCCGCATGGCTGCCCAGCTCTCCGCCTGCCTGCGCTGCTGTGCGGCTGCCCAGCTGAGTGGCTATTTAAAGACAATGCAGATTCGTTGGAAATGCTTATAAAATGACCACACTATTGTTCGTATCTTTTTCTGCTTGTTAATAAAACTTGCAGGGTACACTGCCGCAGCTATTGTCTATATTTTTTTTCGCTTGGAAATAATGTTTGCAAAGTTGGCACCTGCCAGTAAACCCCGCGATCCTGTGATTCTGTTACTAATTGGCAACTTTGTGAAAGCTTGCTGCAAACGAAAGTGTGGCTTACAATCAGGTGCGGCTTATATATTGACAAAGACCTAAACGTTGCTGACACCCAGAGCTGCGGTTTATAATCGTGAAATTACTGTAATTAATTGCGCAGATAACTGAATATTCTTGCTTCATTTCAAGTCTCTCAATCTGTTGCAGTCAATAACATCTTAGTGGACAATTTAAAGAGACAACAAAAACAGAACTACTGTTTGCAATTACACTGATGGTCTCTGATGTGTCAAAGACATATTACTTCTAATTGCAACTCCATTTCGCTTCCTCAGAAATCTGTAAAGAAATAAATGTACCTCATTAAAGTCTGAAAAAAAATCCATAAAAACAATACAATGGACATTTACTGAAAGACAATAAATGGACATTTACAGAAAGACAAGTGATGCAGTCAGCGAAATATCTTCATCCTGACATTATGACAAAAACATTGGAAATAAAAGTGACCATATTTATATCCCCAAGAGGGACAAGTCTGCTGTGTAAACAAGTTTCTGAAATTGAGCCAGGAGAATTCCTGTCAGTTCTGTATCTCTAATGATAATAAGCTAATGTTCTTTGCATTTCTGGAGACTTTTCAAATGCTAAGATTTAAAAGCAATTACCTGATCTTGATAATGCTTCTATGAGACAAACACACATTATCCCTTTATTAGCAAGGGAGATGGAGGCACACAGTTTTTGATTTGCCATGTATTGAGCTGATTACCAAAAGCACCAGTGAAGCACTCACACATCCTCTCTCTTTGTTGCTAATATTGGTTAAACTGACCCTAATGTCGTGGGTGATGATAAATGGCTACCCGGAACACTGCACTGATGATCCTTGAGAGAAAGCAGGGGGGCGGGAAGGTAGAAACAAAAGAGAAACTGAAGAAAATTACCATTGTTTTACTTGTTCTGCTTCACTTACAGGTCAAACATAAGAAAAAAATGGTACATACACACTTGAGCTAGAAAAAAAGACAATTTCAGAGGACATTATCTCATTCGCCATTTATAAAATGAATGATGCGCCTGAAGGCGCTCGCTCTCACCCCCAGGGCAGCCCATTCCCTCGGCCGTGCCTCCCAGGGCCGCACGCGTCCGGCCGGGCTCAGCCCGTGCTGGGGCACGTCCCGGACACCTGGAGCCGAGGGGATCCGCGCTGCCGAGCAGCAATGCTCCGCCAGGGCTCCGGAGCTGCCCTCGGCTCCGGGCACCGGCACTGACCGCGGCCAGCCCGGAGCCATGGCCCGGCCCGCGCTGCGTGCTCCATCGCCAGATGGCGCCATCGGCTGCTGCGGGCCCCGGCCCGGCAGCTCCCCCCTGCCCTGCCCTGCCCTGCCCTCCTCTTCCCTGCCGCGCCCTCCTCTGCCACGCTCTCCCCTTCTCTGTCCTGTCCTCCTCTACCTTCCCCTACACTCCTGGGTGCGGCCCAGGGCGGCTGTGAGGCGCGGCCCCCGCCGGGACGATCCCCCGCATAGGGGAACGCTGCGGGACTTGGGGCCCGGGCCTTGATGACAAGGACAGCAGAGGGCTCCGTCTCCCCTCGCTTTTGGCCTCCGAGTCACCCCAGGCTGGGATTGGAAGAGAAATCACACAGCCCGGCCCCTGGCACCGAGTGAGGCTGTGAGTGTCTGCCCGCCCGGGGAGGAGCCCGCAGTGCCGGCCAGTGGCGCACAAACACCTGGGTTCTTCATTGTGCGGAAGACACAGTCTTCAATGGCCATTCCTCAGCCCAATAACCCCAGTAATGAGAGACATCTAGAAGAACTCCAGGATGGGGAGGATGCTTCTTCAGTCGCTTTGCAGTTCCAGGAGGAAACAATAAAAGCTTATTTGTCAGCTGGTCTTAGATGAAGCCCTGTCCTCAGTGTGTGGGTCATGGAATATGGGGATACCAAGTTGTCATCTGAATGTCAGTGTCGGGAAAAAATTATCCATTTTGCAGCTTCTGTAGAAATACCTGGAACGTGACTCCGACAAAGTCCAGAATAATGTGAACCATTCAAGCTCTGTTTCTATTAAAAAAGTCATGAAGTTGAACAATTTCCTCTGAATATGTAGCAAAGTTATGAACAAGAAATTACAAAGTTACAAACAGCTGGGAATTGCAGAAACCCACTGGACAAAACTAATGTTCAGTTAGGAAAAAAAAGTCTTGTTTGGTTTTGCTTGAGTGCTAAATGAGCATAAAACTGTATCATATATCAAATTTCAAATACTCTTTCTCAACCATAAAAATTTGAAAAATATTCTTTAGTGTTCAACAAAAGTGCTGACATTATTACATGAAGAACTTACATTTAAATATCTTTCTAAATGTATTTTCTAAACTTGGATGTGGTAGATAGAAAGTTTGGGAAAAGGAGTGAGTTTTTTCTTAGAGAATCCTACAACTATATGACAAATTAGGTAACTGCAGTAACCAGTCTACTTTCCTTGATGTAAAACAAGGTTCTAAAAAGCTGTGGTCTCCTTCTAACGTTGCAGTTTTCAACTTAATAATAAAATCACAGGGGAAGAAAATAAGGGGAGAAGAGAGGTGCTTTTAAGAGGATGATTCAAAGCTGCAGCAGGAAAAGTTGAGTCTGGACATTAGACAGCATTTCTCTACCAAGAGGGTGGTCAAGCACTGGGAAATAGTTCATGGAGAGGTGGTCAAGGCCCTAAGAATTGTCGGTGTTTAAGAGGTATTTGAACAATGGCCTCAACAACATACTTTTGTCAGACCTTAACTGATAAGGCAATTGGATTGGATGGTCATTGTAGGTACTTCCAACTGAAATAATCTAGTTTACTCTGCTCTGAAATAGAAAGGAAATAACCTAGATATTGATGGCAATCATCACTGCCAGTAACTGGAAACAGTTGGCTGCTAAAAGTTACCTTTGATATATTTTGGAGGTTGAAAAGTGAGTAATCAGTGATCCTTTGAAAATGTTTTTAAAAATAACTGTTGATGCAAAATTTATAAAATTGCAAGGTTTGGTAGAGTAAAGAGAATAAATTCAGGGAAAGAAGAAGAGTGTAACAAGAAGTTAATTTCCTAGAATCCTAGAATGGGTCAGTCTGGAAGGGACCCCTCTGCCATGGGCAGGTACATCTTCCACAAACCAGGCTGCTCAAAGCTGCATCCAGTCAGACCTTGAGCACTTCCAGGGATGGGATGGTCCACGACTTTCTGGGCAACCTGTTCCAGAGTCTCAGCACACTCAGTCAAGAATTTCTTCCTAACATCTAATTTACATCTGCCCTTTTTAAGTTTAAAGAAATTCTCCCTTGTCCTGTTACTACATGATCTTGTAAAAAGTTCTTCTCTAGCTTTCTTGTAGTCTCCTGTAGCTAAGGTGCTCTAAGTCTCCCTGGAGCCTTCTCAGGCTGAACAACCCCATCTCACTCATAGCAGAGGTGTTCTAGCCCCCTCATCCTCCTGGTGGCCTCCTCTGAACTTGGTTCAGTAGGTCCATGTCCTTCCTGTGGCAGTGACCCTAGAGCTGGATGCAGCAGTCCAGATGGTGTCTCACTAGAGAGGAGTAGAGAAGAATCACCTCCTTCACTCTGCTGCTCACACTTCTTTTGATACAGTCCAGGGCATGTTTGGCTTTCTGGGTTGCTCAGTAGGGGTGCTCTCAATCCATTCTCTACCCACCTGTGTATTTGTGGAAACAATTTGAAAGTTATTTGTTCATACAGTTTAAGTAATGAGCCATTTCTGATTACTTTTTACCTGTGGAACATGGCATAAATTGAAACCATTAGGAACATTATGCTGTGTAATTCAGGAATGTTTCCTACATTGCATGAGGATAGCATTGGATGGAGTGGCTGAGATATACAAGATATTAATGAGTAATGATGTTTAAATGGTAGTTAAGATTTTTCTGTGACATTATGTATCTATGACATATGACTTATCTATGGTATTGTGAACAGAAATGGGGCTTACAGAAATTAAAAATAAATTCTGTCAAGATTTAGCTGAACTAAAATTGAACAATTCTTCATAAACAGCAATTACCAGCTTAGCATCAAGATCATGGATACAGAAGGAAATAGATGGGAGAAATATAAWCAGAATGTAGCCAAAGTAAGTACAGTGGTTTTATGGAAGTCCGTTCAGAATAAAAGAGGGGGTTTTTATTAGCAGCACTCTGTATGGGACTGAACAGTATTTTTATGCTCAGTTTTTCTACTTCAACTCTATCTATCACTGATGGAGACAGAAGTGCCAGAGCCCTCATTTCTGATGCTCAGCACGACTTGACCTTCCCAAGGGTTCACTGGTGTGAACACATCAGCAGCTGCTCAGGGGGACAGTTTGAGGTACACTAAACACAGAGATTGTATCAAGACTATGAGCAGACACACTTCACTGATTTTTCACCTGTCCTGACACTAGGTTGGGAAGTGTTTGTGGAGGTACCAAGGCAGATGCTTGGCCTGGAAATTTATTTGTAATTTTGTAGGAGTTTCTGTCTGTGTTCTTAACATTTGCTTAAGAAATGCTACTGGCTCCGTCTCCATTCAGAATTAGTATGAAAAATAAAATCAACAGATTTTATTTTTTAATTTGACAGATGCTTTGTCTCTAAAAGTAATGATTTATGAGTCAAGGGGAAAAAATCTATGAGGAATAGCTATGATAGCTGTTTTCTGAATAGCCTGGAGCTATTGATGATAAATATAATCAACAAAAAGCTATTAGTGTGTTTTGTACAAAATTGCATAAGATATCAATTAAGAACTGCATTCTGCAGAACTCATTTACTGTGAGATAATTGTTTTAGGCTTTGTGTCAGAGTCTAGAGTTCTCATCAGTCTCTAGACCAGATCAAGTAATTGCACCCTAATGTATCCATCCTTCTGTGCTGACCACAGCAATGACCTTGGGTGAGTAGTTTAGCTAGATATGGCTGCATTTTAGATATCTACATTATGTGAGATGAATTCCATCACCTTCAGGCACCTTGAATAGCTGAGCTTATGTATTAAAGAGATTATGTTGTCACTCCAAGTGGTAATGATTAAAACTGAGGAAAATCAGGCACCATTTATTTATGAAAATGAGAGGAAAAATCCCACATCACACAAATTAGTATGAAACACATCAGTGTGGAGGTGTCTTCTCCACTCTGAATCTAATTTAAACAGCAACATTCACAATAGGCAATTTTTTTTCTATTCCAAGCACTGAACTGACAGGACAGTGATTTTAAGCATACAGGACTTTTAGGAAAGAAAAGAGAAACATGCTTTAGGAACTTATTTGAGCAGAAACACTGAGATTTGGGATTAAGCATTGAAAGGTGTAAAGACCTTCTTTGTTTTGTGGGGTTTAGCATAGTGCAATCCAGCCCTCTTCTGTGTATGAGCAATGTGTGACGTGTGGGCAATGTCTTACTCATACCCACCGAGTAATGAAAAATGCAGAGAAGTCAGTGCTCATATGCACTGGTTTCTTCCCCAGTGGCTGTTCAGTTGTTAGAGAGACTGTAGGCTGCATGATATGTCCTTGCTCTGGCTGTGCTGTCCCAGGCTTCAAACAGCAGGTAATAATGACAGTGGCTGCCAGGTGTGAGCAGGTCTGGTCAGGGCTATGCCTCTCAGCCCCTGTCTCCAGGTGTGGGCGCTGCTGCACCGGCTCACTCTGTACTCACTTATTGTCACTGCTGCTCCCACCACAGTGCTTTCTGTATTTCTGTAGGAGGCATTTTGGATCAGGCTCTGGTCTCTCAGTACCTTGCAGGGGGATCAACAACATGCTTCATGTCTAGCCTGTGATCCTGTCCAGTTCTTGCTCAGTCATGATGTTCGGGCCAACTGTAGAGTACCTGGACTCTATAAAAATATAAATATATCAAAATATTTTCATATGATAACCGAGAGAGCTGCATGCAGGGCAGTCTGACTGTTGAGCTCTCCATGCTTCCTGTGTGGTAGTGATACCAGCCAGGCTTCTTCTCTGAAGCTCCCAGGCTATGCTGAACTTGGTCACCAGAATACTTCTGCTATGAACTCCCAATTTTCATAGTTAGCTTACAAATACCTTCTAAAAAGATAGTCTTTTCTACTGTATGTTTCCTTTTTTCTTTTGGGAAAAGTAACTTTAATTTATCACATTCACTAAACTGGGGATTAACACAATAGGATCCAGCAGCATATGCTCTTTGCAAACATAGCCCAGGAAAAATGGTTGCCTTACTAACTCGTCCAAAGGGCAAGCGTAACTGTGTATTCCCAGATATC
>PYHW01009744.1:1470845-1482675 GCA_013186435.1 Turdus rufiventris | reverse complement strand
TTATAAACCGCACTTTGGGTTCGGACCAAAATTTTAGTCAAAATGGTGCAGCTTATAATTGTGAAATTACTGTACTGTAACTGAGTAGTTTCAGGTTTGATTTTTTTAAAGTTCTGATGTTGTATGGTGTGTTACCACTCTAGAAATACCTTTCATTCATCCTTCTCTGTCCCTTCTGACATCCCTTATGGTGGCCATCTCCCCTACTGTACACTCTTCAGCTCAACCTGCTTGTTAATTTAGTTATTTTCCTGAAGAAATACTTGAAAAATGTAATTATTTTCAGGAACTTTCTTCCACATTATCTATCTCAGCTTATGAGTTGACTATCAGTAAGGTTTTGAATAAGAATTAAATGGAAATATTGCTTTGTATTTCACTTGAAAAGATAGCTATAAATAGTGGTGATTCTTGACAAAATCACCTAGATTACAGTCCTTGGCAGAGCTCTCATCAGCTCTAGTTCTTAGAATTTCTCTTTCAGCTATATGAGATCAGCTTAAATTTGAAATGTCAAATTTATTACAAGCTGCAATCTCCTCTGCTAAGCTGCCATGGGGTAATTGTTGGGCCTTTGGGCCTTTGAAAAGGATCCTCTGAAGGAGAGAGCTGTTAGCGTCTTGAAGGTGAAGGATAAAAGTAGGATGTACCTTTACATGGGTTTTTTTCCTGCTTAGTATTTCTAGTGGTATTAGAGTTGTAGTGGAGCTATGTATGTGCAGCATCATTTTTTGTCTTCCTGCATGCCTTGATCAGTGGCTACATGGGCAAGAACAACACAAATTGGCTCAGGTGTAGATTAAGCTGGCTGTCCAGATCCATGTCTTCTCCAAAGGTATGGATACCAAAATGATGTGAGAATGGGCAGTGAGTGGAATGAAATAGTGTGAAGGACATGTTTAGAAAGCAAGATATAGAAATAAGTAGAAGATAGGCAACATGGGTGTGCAAATCAGTCTGTAGATTATGATTATGTAGAATGCTATTTTTTTACAGCCTTATGAGGTTTAATTTCAGTGCTAGCAGTGGAGACGGTTTGATGGACTGGTGAGGGGCTTGGAACACAAACCCTGTGAGGAACTGCTGAGGGAGCTGGGATTGTTTAGTCTGGAGAAAAGGAGACTCAGGGGTGACCTTATCACTCTCTACAACTCCCTGAAAGGTAGCTGTAGTCAGGTGGGGGTTGGTCTCTTTCACCAGGCAGCCACCGACAGAATAAGAGGACACAGTCTCAAGCTGCACAGGGGAGATACAGGTTGGATATTAGGAAAAAGTTTTTCACGGAAAGAGTGATAAAGTACTATAATGGTCTGCTCAGGGAAGTGGTGGAGTCACCATTCCTAGATGTGTATAAGAAAAGACTGGATGTGGCACTTGGTGCCGTGGTCTAGTGGAGATTTTAGAGCATGGGTTGGACTTGATGATCTTGAAGGTCTCTTCCAACCCAGTCATTCTGTGAATTCTGTGAATGTAGTCGACATCTATTGGCCCTTAGCAATTTAATTACAGTTTTAAAAAAGGAAGAAATTAAAATGCTGAAGTTTTTCCTTTTGCATCCTCTTCTCCTTCCTTAATAGATAAGAAAATAATTGTGTGTTAACTTCTAAAATTCTAATGTTGCATTTATAATCTCTGAAAAATGAACAATCTACTATGAGAAAGAAAGCTTTATCCAGTATATTCAATCTTTATTCAATCTGTCCATTGCTGCAATTTTGCCAAATACTTTGACAAAATTACAGCAATGCTGTCTTATGCCCTAAGATACCGAGAATACTCAAACATTGAAAGGTTTTATGTCTAGTACCAGTGTAAAAAGAGATGACAAACCAATGGAGAAGGGCTGGGGCAATGTCTGTAGTGAAGTGAGCTGCTTGCTGGAAGTGGTATTGCTCCTCAGATTTAGACTTGATGGCTAACACTGAGCAATATTTACCTGTTGCCGATTGTGGCCATCTTCTGGATGCAGACTGTCAAACAAAATAGGTTCTACAAGTTTTGGGGAATCTTTAGCCCAGTTTGTATATGACACAGCACTTCCATCAGCCCAAACAAAGTTAAGTTCACTGAGCATGTCATTAAAGCCAATCCAAAGATCATTGGAAGCATCCTTCAAATGGTAAGTGAGAAAAGCTAGGAAAAAAAGCCAACAGAGAAAATTAATGTGTCGTGTGATCAGTCAAAACATCAACTCATAAACAAAGATTTAACTATTTTTTTCAATACAGTCTTGTAAAAACATTTCAATTACATTTGATCAGAAATTTACCTGAGTCCATTATTTCAAAGTTATGCCAAGTCCTTGCCCATGAAAAGTCTCAAAGAATCAAAGTATTTGGGAGCAATGAAGCAAGATGGAAAGAAACAAAAAAAAGCCTGTCTGACCTCCATGATATCTAATGAGTTCACTTATTTCAGCTGTCAGGATGAGCCACATGACTGATGGAAATATGTGGGTATGCACAGCAGCAATGGAAGCCAGGGAATATAGGCAAGGTGAAAATATGCCTTTCTCTGACATTCTACTAAACTAAGTTGCAGAATTTAGGCAGAGGTATAGAAGCATATCCCATTCTATTTATGGCAAAATCAGACTATGCATTCTGTTTTTTTTCTCTGTGCCTAAAACTACAAATGACAGATCTGGATTTTTAATTTTATCCTAATCCATACCTATAAATAATGTAAGACACTTCGCATGAAACATGAGGAAGCAATCCATTCAGTTCTAAACACATTTCATGCCATGGCCATAAAAACAATGTTGAGTATACAAATTATAAAAAGCATATATTTACATACTGACACTTGCTTTCTTTACAGGAAATGTCCATTGCACACAGAGTAAAGGCTCTCTATTACGTAAGGCGCTGTTGTGCTATACCTTGAACTTGTTCATTAGGTATGCTTGCCAAGTCTCCTCCAAGGTTCATGCAAACTCTTCTCCCAGTACTCCAGAAATCATAGCCAGAACCAAAAAATTTGTAACACTAGGGAAAAAAATAAGTATAGACTGTTAGAGTGACAGTACAAAGAATTTAGGTATGAATTACACTGGTTTAAGTAAAAATCAGCCTAAGTCAGACCCCAAAATATTTTTTCAAAGTGAACTTGGATCTGGAGCCAAGCCAAAACCATTTACAAATTTAAAATTTGTTCTCTGTCTTTCTGCAAGGGACTGAGAAAGTCACAACAAAGCTCAAATAGCTACTTACAAACCATGGTAGGAGTCTGATGAGAATCTAATGTTTTTACTAACTCAGAGATTTGAAGAAGCCATACACCACCACAAGTAAAAGACAAAGAAGTGCTGACTCTATAGGAAAAACCTAGCCCAGATGTGGAAGTGCTGGACCTTTCTGAAAAACCTTTTTGGCCTAGTGTCTATGGTCAGAGTACTCTTGTGTGTTTTCAGCCTTCTCCGTTATACAGCACTTTTATTAATGGAAGTATATGACTAATTTCTTAAAAAGTGTGTAACCATCACATTACCAACACATATTCACCCTAACAGATTCTGATATCTACGGGTGTGCCTCATGTGCCTTCTCCATGTTTGCAGCTCACCTTCTGCTGTGTTCCATGCCAGTAGCACAGTCAGAGAATTCTCTTGCAAGGTGTGTGGAAAATGACAACTTTGATGACTGTGACCTGGCAAGAGCTCGCCTGGTGTTACATCCATGGGTGCCTTCATAACAATACTGTATATATTAGGAAATAGAATCCTCACTTATTAAGCACATCAAGTTTGTCCCTTTTGGGAAGAGGCTACATTGAAGCCTGTTCAGAAAAAAAATTCTTATTTCTGGTTTGTTTCCTCTCAAATGACTAATTTTGTGCTATGCCTGCTGGTTTCAGATTAATTCCCTTCTTCAATTTTTTGAAACATATATACAATGTAACAGTTTTCCCAAAGTGCCTCAGGTGGCTGCTTCTCAAGAAAACAATAAAAAATTTGTAAAGCCACCATTTTGCAGTAATTAGCCAATAAGTTCATTTTTAATGCAACTGATAAAAGATCTCTGAGAGACGAAAGGCCTCCTGTATATTTTTAAGTACTTTCCCAAGCAGTAATATCATTGTGCTTAGATGAAAGTATCATACCTGATTTTTAAACAAAATCCAATCTGCAGGACATCCTCCAGGAGCTGAAGGTGCTGCTGAAGGGAGGGTTGCATTTGTAAAACTTCTGTGCCTCTCACAGATATAGGCATTGGGAAAACCACAGTTGACATCATTCCACAAGCCTGAAATCAATTGAAGTTTGGATACTTAGACACGGAGTAAGATTGAAATTTGTGGGAAAGTGAACTGGTTTCCGTGCTTTTAAGTTCAGAAGCAATCTACCTGGGAATGTGGGATAATCTGCATTAGCTCAGCTCTACCTCCCATTATCACTGTACACAGGGGCACCTTGGTGCTGCGGGAGAAGTGAGATGGCCTGTCAGTGGAACCCTCCCAAACAGCTTTGTTGAACTGAAAGATGCAAGTATAAAGTAATGCTTTATCACTGTGTGAGTACAGAATGTGAAACTCCATATATTTTCTGTGTTCTTGCTAACTATTTTCTAATTATTAAAAAATTCTCTTATTCAAAAATATTTTTTAAAATTGTTATTTTAAAATTAAAATATTTTCTATTGCTAAGAAAAAATTAAAATAGCTGTTATTGATTTATAATTTTTTTTAATTGCTGCTGATTCAAAGAGAATATTTTCTTTGTGCAATTGAAAAAAACAGTGATCAAATTGCAGCTGTTCCTTGTTAAAATTGTTTTTCCTCTTTTATGGATGATATTGCCCCTGAAGATACCTCAGGTATAATGATTCTTAATTATGCATATTTCTCAAAATTCCTGGGAAACAATGGGTGAAAACACTAGAAGAGCAGTTTTAAAAACCAGAGTTTTGTAGCTCACCATCTTTTTTATTTAAAACCACACAATTTTCTTGAGCTTGTGCAAAGTTGGGCTCGCCCTGTCCCCAAGCTGCATAGTGCACTGGGCTTCCACTCATCCATCTGAAAAACAGTAGTGGTTGCTGAGACAATGTCCATGAAACAGTTCAGAAAAATCTTCCTTAACATACTAAAAATATTTTTTAAAATTACAGCTGCATATCAAGTCAAAGACAAAAATACCTTTGTTTTTAACACATATTATCGACATATTCAGAGCATACAAAATTCCACTTGGAACTGTGTTTGTACAATGCAGTTAAACCAAGGGAGAGCACATATTTCAACATGCATTATCACTCTCTGAATCTGCATTTAACTCCTTTGCAGTGGCTCTTCCAGAAGGAACTCTAGCAGTACAATAATCCTACAACTGCTCTTTATGGATCTGAATGTAGTTTATTTACCTACCTGAACTGTCGATCAGCATTCTGGATTAATCCTATGAGATATGAGTTCAGTTTGCCATTTTTTAAGATCTATACATAAAAATATATTTTAAATTAGTGTTTTCTAATATTTATTAGTCATCTAATACAAAAAAAAAAAAAAGTGTAAATTTTGTGCTGTGGAAGCAAAGAAATTAATACATATTCTTTAAATGCTTGTGCACAGTCACCTGAGATACCATACAACTTATAGTTTTGCTTTATTATTTTTATTATTACATTCCCATTTGTGCCTGAATTACTGGTATGATCAAAGCTTTCAAAGTTCTGTCCTCAATTTTAAAAGGAAAAGTCAAAACAGACTTGAGAAAAACACTTAGTATAAAATTTTTTATACATTTCTGGTTTTAAGCAGCTGTGTAATTCTTGTGTCTCAAGCTGAGTTCTTCTCCTGTCTTCTCTACAATAAAAGCAAACATCGAATAGTGTGACTCAGAAAGGTGTGTGTGTCTATGTTGGTATTAGCAAACCAAACAGGTTTAAACAGGTTTGAGGTACCATCCATGCTCTTAAGTTGTCAGCATTCCCCTGCTGTGCTTCAGTCATGGTACAGGAAAACTAATCCATGAAGGATTGTTGGAATGATCAGTCTAACCTGGACCAGTCTAAGCCTTTCTTTGAAAAGCTGCTGTGGAGAGCAACATGACCATGAGAAGGGACCATCAAAGCTACACTGGCAATTGCCTCACATCTCTGTGCATCTATACTGTATTCTAGTATATGATTCACAGGTAAGAGGCAACCACCCTGTCAGAAGGAGAGTTTTCTGAGAATACATCTACTCTACCTGTTCATTGCTCTTTATGTATTTGCTCAGAACTCCATTCAGACTAGAACAGACAAAAATATACCCATCCTAGTAAACTGTAAATTCTTTTACATGGTTTTTTTTCCTAAAGTGGAGATTCATTTAGTAGAATAAATATTTTAATAGAATATTTAAATCTAATCCTAATAAAATTTTAGCAGTAGTAATATTTGGTAAAAGTGGTAATATTGTGCAACAAACACATTCTTCTGTACTTCACAAGCAGAGGATATGTACAAAGGGTGCATGTGAGCCATGTAGTGTACAACATAACAAAATTTCCCCTTACGTATTTCCACAAAAATTTTCTTTCACTATTATTTCCAATAGTAGCAAGATTTCCATGATTATTTTTGCAGAATGTTCTGGCTTTCTCCATAGGGGTCTTTTCTGGGCTGAAAAAATACTGTTTATCTCCTTTTATAATCCAGCCATCTTCTGTGGCTTCATATGCTGCAAAATAAAAGAAAAATTTCTGCATTCTTCTCAGTTCTTACACAAAGCTGGTGGTGGTAGATCACACTACCCTTTAGGTAAGTGAAAATAAACAGCAGCTTACTGGTAGAAGGACCCAGAGGTTCTGTTTTCAAGGCTGTCCCTGTAATGAAATGGGATAGAAAATGATGATATAAAATATTTCCCAAACATTGAGCCACTATAAGTGTTCAAGCAGTGGACATCCTTTTAAAGTCTATTAACTTTTCACATTTTACATATTCAACGCAAAATATTTTCATATAGTATCTTTGGTGCAAAGTGAAAAATTGATGTTCAGGGAACAAAAGATGCATTACAGGCCCACATCTCTGTCTTGGTATATTTTTGATAAATGCATCTTGAACTCTTTAATATTGCCTAAATTGGATGGTTGAAGTTAGTCTGAATGAACACTTGTTTCTGAAAGAACACTAAACAGAGAAAATACTCCAATGTTGGAAGACTTTGAGCAATTCTTTATGGACATTGTCTTGTATTTGAACAAGAAATTCAAATACCAAAGTTATGATTTTTGACTATATTTATTATTTATATTTAATATTTTATTAGTATTAATTGGCTTGTGAAACTTTTTTTCCTGTGTAGCTGCCTTGATAAGAATTACACTACCATTTTTTGAAAAATAATTTCAACAAAAAATTTCCATATCACATGAAATGTGATATTGGAGCAATGTTTCTCCAAACAGGCAAGGCCAAGAGCCATAAAAAGGTAAAACAAATGTCACCTTTATGATCTCAAGGCTATCTGAATGGGGCTTTAAGCAACCTGGTCAAAGGTTGGAGATTGGAACTAGATGATTGTTAAGGTCCATTCCAACTCAAACCATTCTGTGGTTCTGTTTTTTTCCCATAGGAATTTATTGCAATATTTGTGTTGCTTTATGTGTATTTACATTTTATTAAGTACGTGAATATATGCTCGGGTTAGAAAAAAAATGTCAGCTTTTAAAAATAATCGATTTTATGATTGGTTACAAGCTTAAAAACGAAATGGTTACAAGATTTAAAAGAAAATAACCTAATATATCTGCTCTGGAAATACGAAGTATTCTGTCTGTTTCAGCATCTTTCTGCAAGCCGTTATGCACTGCTGACTAATGATGGCAATTTCTGCAGGCTATAATTTCTGCCATTCATATGCCACTACTAATTAACGGTAAACAGCTACTATTGACACTTTTGCTAATGATTTTTAGCTCTGGTGGTTATACAGGTGGCAACTCACAAAGGAAGTTACCAGGAAAAATATCTTCATAACATCTGATAAAGATCTATGACTATTACTTTATGAGAAGCTAAGACTCTGTGCCTTGGTGAGAAAATAGTTTTGAATAATTCAACAGCACAGAAATTATGTTTTTAAGAAAAGTAGCAATTGAAACTAGCATGAAGGAGTCCAGGGAGCCACCAAAGGAACATTGCTGTTGCTGTGGGAAGTAAAATATGTACCCAACACATGGCTATAATTGATTCCTCTCAAATTTCACTGAATAGTTTTCCCAAACAGTAGCTGAAAAAAAATAGAGAGAGAAGCAAAGATTTTTCTACTTGTATTGAAGGAAGATGCGAACCTGTCTTAAAGTATTAAGCATTTTGAAGCTTTCATTGCTATCTTTTTGTTACAACAGGCCTGTTGTTACAGGCTTGTCTTTATGTGTCATCTTACAAAAAGTCTGATTCTATGATGCTGGTAGTGTTGTTTAATTTAGAGTAGGTGACTACCGTGTTGTTGTGTACCAACACCTCAGCAGAGGAGTAAAGTGTCACTTCACAAAGAATATGGAAATTTAAAATAATATTTTTCTTTTTTTCCCCTTTTTTATTCAAATTTTAGTCCTCTCTTCTTCCCTCAGTCAGAACTTCTGTTTTGACAAAAATCTGCTTTTGTGCAGAGCAGTGAATATTGCAAGGTAAGCCCTTGAGATTGCTTTCATCGTATTTTCTATTATTACATGATTACATAAAGAAGTGTAATTTTAGTAAAGCTTATCACAGAATATAGTTTTTATAATGAAGCTAAAAAAGTTTATCGTTAACAACTGAAATCTTGTATTCCAAAGGTATTTATATGTCTTGACCTACTTTTCTGTGTACAAAATTACTGTGAAACCAATAAAACTTTCTACCAGTATGTAACTTGTAGAGCTTCCTGCTACGATAGAATGGATTAATCTTGAATTTCTTCCTAAGGTGAATTTAGAGTAAAAAGTAACTTACCTTTCTTTATCTCACAAATCCAGTTATGACTGTATTCACAGTGCTCCTTAATCCATGATGAGGAAGGAGTGTCAGTGATTGCTCCACAATCTTGAAATGCAGTATCATAAAGATCATTTTTTGCTTTATAATTCACCTACAGAGAAAACCCACCTGTGGTTTTTATTTTTATCTACAGGGAAAAAACTATTCTGTAAGGAATGAGAAGTAGAGCAAAAGTTTCCAACCACTCCTTTTCTTCCTCCTCCTCTGGCTCTGAAGCCGATGTGAGCTATTAAAGTAATTACAAACACTCTGCAAGAAGAAAGAAAGGCTCTGAGTTTATGCAGCATCGAACAGACTGTAGCACTCCCACAAAAATTGGAATCAAATAAGGTTATAAATAAAAAACAGGAAAAAAGAACATGGCAATTTATCACCAGAGACTAACAAAAATCAGGAGAGACCTTTCTCATATATTTGTGTCTTGGATAATAATTTCTGTGGCTGAAATTAGTAATTTTCTTATCTCTTTGATGATGGTATAACCTCAGGGTTTTTTGGCTGCTTTTGTTTTTTCCCAATCCAGTATGAAGAATAATAATTCAGAGTTACCCAGTTGCAAAATAGATATTTTTGGAAAGTCTTATACAGCTTTCATACACACCAGTAATAGAAACTTCTTGAACAGAAAAAGAGTTGGAACAGAAGGAAACTGGCATGGTAAAACACTCACCGGAGAACCATCACTCCAGAAAAGCCCACCATCAGGATCCAAACACTGCAAACCGATCCAGAAAGGCTGGAATGATGGGGATTTCTTCCTAGAATGAGAAAAAAAAACGTATAGTGGAAGAGGATATATGTTGCTAACTCTGCTCAATTTTAAAAGTTATGTGGGACAATAACTCTCTATTGAACATTCAAATGCAGAAAATTTAAAAATAAAAAGTACTGTTGGTCAGCAAACTCCCATTGGCTAGTACATAAACTACTTTAAAATTTCACACTTTAAAATTTCCTACTTTGCAAATAGATGCATTGAAACCAGAGCATGTTGTTTTTCTCCATTGATGTTGTGATTATAGTTTTTTTTCTCAGAAAGAAAATGCTCAGGGCTACTGGAAGACAAAATTTGGTTTCAAAATTATTCACTAAAAATAGAGTCTGCATTCAACAAATTTTGTTGTTGTTTTTTTTTATCTGAATTAAAAATGTTAGAGGGTTATGACACATTTTAGGATCTCCAAAAATTTCTTTGAAAACATTACTCATATGAGACATTTGGCCAGTTATTTTTCTTATTGAAAACCAGATAGATATAAAAAATTATCTCAGGAGCAAAAGAAGAGTATGATTATTTATTACTGCATCATGTGTTGTTTCACCAAAATATTAATTATTAGATGGTTTGCTGGCTTACTTTAATAAGTTTTCTATCACTGTTTGCTCTTCTTCATTTCTAATGGCAGCCAGGTCTCCTCCTATTTCTCTGCAGAAATCTCGGGCTTCAAACCACGTTTTCTTTTGGTCTTCTTCTCTCACAAACCCCTGTAGATGCCGGTAGAACTCTGTGTTTTCAGTGTGCTAAACATAAATCTGCTGTCCACCTTGCGTAAGAAAAATAAGTAAACCTTCCCTTGCAATTATCCATTATAATATGTATTCAAAAGTAATTGGATAACCTTACTTATCACTGATAGAGTGAAAAGTGCAGTGATATTTGAATAGCTGTGTAAAAGCTTGCTACATTAATGGTGCCATTCTGTGACTTTTAGTTTACCTATCTATTTGGTGCTCTCCTGTTTCCCAGGTAGGATTATGGCAAAAAACAATACTTACTCTGAAGCAGGAATTAGTGCTATTGCTTGTATCCCAACCCAAGGGACATTTAGAATCAGAAACGGTTTCTGAAGCAACAGGAGCAGTGACTTCTTCAGCTAATTTTTTGCAGAGAAATTTTGCCTTTACTTCACAGTTCTGAACATCCCATAGTCCAGCTGCATTTCCAGTCGTAAGGGCAACACAACCAGCTTCCTTCCCTTTGTGAGATTAAAAAGAAAGTTGAAATATATTTTAAGGAGGCTCTTTTGACATTTTTAATGGGTCATGTAATTAACTTACAAAAGACTATTTGAAATATTATATGTAGTGTCCACTCAGAGAAGGAGCTTTGTGAAAAGTGCAAACCAGCAAGTCCTTCATTTTCCTTCCCTTTGAGTGCATAAACAACTCCTTGCCTGCCTCTTTGCTACTTGTGGCAAGGTTTTGGCAGCCCATCACCAAGGCTGGAAGGGATTTCATCCTTTCTGCTCAATTTAATTTTGCTCTTGGAAACAATGAAGAGTCAGAAAATAAATATTTTCATGACATCATAGAAAATCATAGATTAATTTAGGTTGGAAAAGATCTGTAAGATGTATGGTCCAACCATTAACACAACACTGCCAGGCCCACCACTAAACCAACATATATTCTTGTAAATAACTCCAGGGATGATGACTCAACCGCTTCCCTGGGCAGCCCATTCCAAGGCTTGAGCATCTCTTCTGTGAAGAAACCTTTCCTGGTGTCTAATATAAATCTGTTCTGATGCACCTTGGGGCCGTTTCTTCTTCCCCTATTCTTTGCTACTTGGGAGAAGAGACTGATCTCCACCTCATTAAACCTCCTTTCAAGCAGTTGTGGAGAGTGATAAGGACACCCTGAGTCCTTTTTCTCCAGGATGAACAACCCCAGCTCCCTCAGCCATTCCTCACAGGGTTTGTGTTCCAAGCCCCTCACCAGCCGCGTTGCCTCCTCTGGACGTGCTCAAGTGTCTCAATGTCTTTCCTAAACTGAGGGCCCAGAACTGGACACAGTACTTAAGATGTGACCTCACCAGTGCTGAGTAGAGGGGAAGAATGACCTCCCTGCTCTTG
>PYHW01009744.1:1451331-1466507 GCA_013186435.1 Turdus rufiventris | reverse complement strand
TTCTACAGGAGCACTGCTTCAACTGAATCACATCTGTCACTGCAAGAGGACTGCAACCACCATTTAATGGGACTGCTGCCAACACCCTACCTGACGGGGTGTCAGGTTGTACTCTGACTTTGTCAGGGTTTGGAGTTTGTTCCTTTGTAGCACTGTATTTCTCTTTTAATTTCCCTAGTAAAGAACTGTTATTCCTAATTCCCATATCTTTGCCTGAGAGCCGTTTGATTTCAAAATTATAATAATTTGGAAGGAGGGGGTTTCCATTCTCCATTTCAAAGAGAAGCTCCTGCCTTTCTTAGCAGACACATGTCCTCCAAACTAAAACAGCAACTTTTTTTTCTTCATCCATATATAAGTCGCACCTGATTATAAGTTGCACTTCCAGGTTCGGACTAAAATTTTAGTCAAAATGGTTCAGTTTATAATCGTGAAATTACTGTACATTAAAAATCAGCTAATAATGAATTACAATGACCAGGAAGTGGTAACAAATAAGCAGTACAGTAATTTCACGACTATAAGCACACCCTTTTGACTAAAATTTTCCCCCGAACCCGGAAGTGCGCCTGATAGTCTGGTGCACCTTATATGATGGACAAAGTTCGGAAATTTGCCAACCCGGAAGTGCGAGCTTCGAGCCACAGGGGGAGCCGGCAGGGCTGCCACATGGAGGCGGGGTGGAGCCCCGGCAGGCATGTCCCGGCCCCGTGGAGGCGGCACGGAGCGGCAGCAGGCATAGCCCGGCCCCGGGGAGGAGGCACGGAGGGGCGTCAGGCATAGCACAGCCCCAGGGAGGCGGCAAAGAGGGGTGGCAGGCATGCCCCGGCCCTGGCAGGTACAGGCGGGTCCGGGGGCCCGTGGCTGCCGGGTTGAGGCAGGGCCTCAGCCAGCAACTGCGTGGGGGGAGCTGGGGGTGGAGCCTCGCTGCTGCTGCAAAAAAAGTGCACCCTATAGTCTGGCGCACCTTATATGATATACAAAGTTGCGAATTTTGCCGACTCCCGGGGTGTGCGCCTTATAGTCCGGTGTGCCTTATGTCGTGAAATTACTGTACTTCATTCCTCACACATTTATTTTAGTCTGTATGTTACTGCTCATGGTACTTTTAGAGAAAGCACGCTACATTTAAACAAAAGAGGGAAAAAATGGAGCCAGTTATTTCTGGGCTTCACTTGTGTGAAGTATTCACTGGCCAGAGGAATATTTTGGAATTTCTTATGTAGAATTTTCACACAATATACCCCACCCAATTACATTTTTTGTATTTCATAAAGGAAAGGCATTATTACTGCAGCACAAGTAATTCTCTGCACACACGGCTTTCCATGCCAACTCTCATTAAATAAAGCAGAGATTATAGTAGAAAAGTTGTCCAAAGGAAGTTGCTCTTTTTTGCCATCTTTCTAGGCTACTGGCCACCCCATGAAGAATTTGCTCTGATGCCTATTGATGCCATTTTTCCAAGCCTTCTGTGACAAACCTCAGTGTTTCCATTAGAATGCACTGGAGGAAGGGTGAAGCATCTCTAACTTTATTTTCATGTCCCTGCAGACCATGATACTTTCCTGAAACTGTATGGCTTAACCCAGTGCCTCTGGAACTGACAAATTACATAAAGTAAAAAATACTTGTGTGATTACTGGGCTCCAGGAGCATTTTCAGTATTTAAATATATTTTGCTAAAGAAATAACAATATATTTTGTTCTGTACCAGTCATCATAGCAGAAAAGCAAATTTCAATGCTTATATTTTCTTTCTATTTTAAATAGCCTTGAAATTTAACTTTAGAGATGCAGCCTTTATCAAAAGGTTTTTTATTTGCTTGACATACCTGATGGAAGAATTGAAGGATCCTTTGTGAATTTTTCCTTTTTACAGATATAGCCAAGTTTCAGCTCACATGGCTGGTTTTCCCATTTAGCATCTCTTCTGGGGTTTAGTACTGCACAGAGTTTTTCAGACTCAGGTTCAGGGCTCCCTTCATGGGATAAAAAGCAAATTATTTTTATGTAGCACAGGGTTTATGTCAGCAGCTAAAAGAGCAATTTTCTTGTGTCAGTTATGGGCTCATGATTTCACTCCTACCAGAGATGGAGATTTTTCTACCAGAGATAAGGAAATGTAATGTAGAAGTACCCATCAAAATTTTTCTTTCAATGCTGGTCGCATAATTCACACTTTCTGCCACATTTGATTACAGAATAGTGGTCCTTTCTGCATGCCTCTCTGGAATTTGAATGCAAGTTTGTTCCTTGCTGCAAGTATAACCTCCTGACATTCCCTCATCATTGCTGTATCTCCTTTGCTGCCTCTTCCACCAACACACTTGGAGTTTCTCCACAGGACCGCTATCCCTGGAGAATGGTCAGTGTTTTCTTCTCAGAGAGGCCCACAGTGTGATAAATTACTTTTTAGAATTACTTTTTCAGCAGTGAACTGGAAGTGTGTAGCTTAACTCATGATCATAGCCATTGTGTGGGGATACAGGAGCTGAGATACAGGATACTGAGAGCCAACCTCTCAGCCCTGCAAAGCCTGAGGAATTTGATCAGCTCAACAGAAAGTAGAAAATCTTCCACCAGACTCAACAACTCTGTGCCTTCCCTTCGTCTTCTGTGCCAGGTAACGCAGGTGGCACCTCTGAAACTTGGGAAGGCCAAAAGTTGGACTATGCTTGAGTTTATTCAGAATTTGCTGCAACTGACTGTTACCATAGCAATAATTGACTTTCAAAGATAAGCTGTCAATGCCATGAACTCCATGAGAGGAGAAGAGTAAAAAAGAATAAGAAGTGAAGAGGAAGGTTTTGCAAGAGCAAAACTCACTGGCAGCAGAGTCCTTGCGGGATGCAGGGTCTGATAACCCTGTGGAAGTTGTAGAGACACAGAGAATTTCACTGACTTGAAGGCATTCCCAGTATGATACAGCTCAACTAGTGCTTTTTGCTTTATCTGCCTCTGAGAGGAGATGAGGTGATTTAGATTTTCTGCTTGAAATTCCATGAGTTATATCTAGTGAAGAAAAGCATAATTCTCTGACTATAATTCCAAAAATTCTTGAAGAAGATTACTACCTGGTGCCCAGTTAAAGTATCTGAAGGGAAAGCCACCACTCCACTGCCAGCCACTGTTGAGATTCAGACTGTTAAGCCCAATCCAGAGAGAGGCTCTCTTGCTGTCAATCAAATCTAGGTAACAAAAGAATTGAATTATAATGAGATTTGCTAGGAAAACTTCTGAATTTCCAAAGTTTAGAAGACGACAGTAAAAGTCTTCCTAGTGATTTGTAAGTTCAATACAGAATTCATGTTTACTGGTAATAAATGCAGAATTTTTTTTCTGTAGTTAAAGGGTAGAGAATTGAAAAAGTTTATTTTACACATTAGTTTATCTAAACTTAATGCTATTCTACAGTTATATGAAGACAATAAGCTCTGAAAATTGAAAGATTGAATATTATTAATATTGTTATAAGTTTAATTGCTTGTGGTGCAATTGATATAGAACCTTTGTTCTACAGTGTGCATAAATCTATGAACTCTGTATAAAATTTGTATCATATTTCAAAATAACTATTTCATAAGATATACATGAAGAATACTGATTTATTAACACAAAATATAGTCATATAACATGTAATATCAAGTAATTGTTGCATAATGGATGTGTCCTAAAATGTATCCTCTTTAAGTCCCCTTTCCAGAATCTTTCTGGTGTTTTCTGAGCTTGAGCTAACTTTTGCTTAATTAGCTGGAAATCCTTTTCTTGATAAAATAATAATAATATAAATAATTTCAAATGGTAATTCCTCAACTTACTAAAATTCCACATATAAAAAGCCTAATTTACTGCAATTTTGTTTTAGTATAGATAATATTTTCTTACATCAGCTATTCACTGTAATGTGATTAAACCACTGAAACATTTTTAATCAGTCCAAAAAACCTTTCAAAAAAGTTTTCACTGAATCTTGCTTATTAGTTCACCTCTTAGATATATTTGTTCATGTATCTCTGTGACACTGATCAATTCTGCATTCTGTTGCTGGCAGCTCTTCCTTGCTTGGTGCCATGTGAGAGCTGACTGGTGGTTTATCTGGTAGTAGGTTCCTGTCAGAGGATCTGTACTCCAAAATCTGTCAATGTCTGTGTGAGAGAAAGGAGATTTAATACTTGAGTTTGTAATAAACATTTTACACTAAGTGCTACAGGAAACTTTAGCAGCAAGCTTACTTGTGAAATAACATTTTGGAGCAATTAAGACTCAGACTCACAAGTTATCTTGATCTTTGTTAAGAAAAGAAGGTGTGTCATTGATATGATCAGTAATGCCTTTCATCCATAGAGTCTATGACAGCGTGTGGGACTTACTGGCAGCTGGACAGAATCCATACAAATGGTCCTGGTCGAAGCTGGGTGTTGTTGCACACCATAACAATCCATCTGACCTGCCAGCAGCTGTGCACTCAGCATGCCATCTTCCATTCAACAGGAAGGGGAAGGCACATGGAGCTCCATTGGAATTTCCTAACAGTGTAAACAGGTCTGAGGGGGCAAAAGAGAAGTTTTAATATAGCTATGTGAATATATGTCTGTACTCTCCATAAGACTGGAGAAAGAATTACAAGTGTTACACCAGTGTAGCTGGGGAACTGCTACCACCAGCAACGACCTTCATGGAAGTTTTTGGTAAGTCTTGCAATTTGTGCTTTGCTTCTGGGGTACATCATCAGCTATACCAGCTAGAAATTGAGCAGTGTCATGCTGTAGACAACAGTGCAAGAGCTGCAGTGATTTTTATTTCATGTATTTAGATATAATTTTCCAAAAATAGTGCTATCTTTTTATCACGTGGCTTAACTTCCACTTCATGTGGTTTAATGTTGTGGGATTTTTGGCATCTGGAATCTCATACAGCAACTGAAGGTATTATGCATGGAATGATTTCCTTGCATTTATTATTGATGTATTAAACTTAGAGATTTTTTTCCCTCTCATCCAATAATCCTAAGACAATCTCAGTAGTAATAGTATGCAGTTAAATAAAGTGCTTTGATTACAAAGTCACAGAATCACAGAATGGTTGAGGTTGGAAGGGATCACAGTGGTCATCTGGTCCAACCTCCCTGCTCAAGCATGGCCATCCCAGAGCACATGGCACAGGATTGTGTGCAGATGGCTCTCGGTTATCTCCAGGGAGGGACACTCCACAACATCTCTGGACAGCCTGTTCCAGTGCTTGGTAAAAGTTCTTCCTCTTACTCAAGTGGAATTCAACTTCCTGTGCTTTTGTTTCTGCCCACTGTGTTATTGCTAGGCACCACTGAGAAGAGTGATTAACACTAACAATTAAAAATAACCTTCATCCACATTTGCTTTAACAGCAAAGAACAAAAAATATGCGCATTTTTTTCACATACTGCATTCTGTCTGAAGATAAGCAGCTGATTTGCTCCAGGATGGAGGGATACAGGACTCAATATATGAATTAATCATTCTCTAGTCCACCATTACCTCAGGGGGAACAGGTGGCATTAAGCTAAGGGGGGAAGAAATCAAAAGACCCTGTCTGATGGCAAACAAGTATATCCAATAAACCACCAAAAATAACCTTTAAACTTTACCTTCATGGCTTTGAGAACACAAATTATCCATCGTTCCATAGATCTTCCATTTATCCATTGCCTCTGATCCTGCTTTTAGCGCAATATTTTCCTTTTTCTTGCCAGCACTAAGAAATAAATCTTCCCCTTGGATTGCCAAGGCTGCATTTCTGCATTCCCATTTCTGGAATTCACTTTTCTTGTTGCATGGGTATAGAGAAATTTTAGTCTGGTTTCTCTTGTGGGGCACTCCCAAGCATTGTGCAAATGCCATGCTCATTAGCTGATGATCAGAGACCCACCTGAATTTTTGCAAGTCACTGTTTTTCTTGCAAGAGGCAGTTGTGACTGCCTCAGGACTCTGAGCAATTAAACAGAACTTAGTATCCTCATTGAATATTAAGAATATTTCCTTGTCTGTAAAATAAAACATTCAGAGTAAGTGGTCAGGGTGAGCAGACAGTAAGGGGAGCTTTTGAGGAGAAATATGTGCTCTTTATGCTGATCTGACTCATGTCAGGAGACTGCAAATTTTTACAAGGATCAAAAGGTATTTTCAAGACACATTTAAATCTGGGGAGGAAAAGTAAGTACAGCTCAGTAAATAAATGGGAACACAATACAGAAGAATAAGAGCACACAAACTACATTAAGACAGCTTCAAAAATGTGATCCTAATAATGGAATTTTATCTTCTTCTGAAATGCACATTTCATTCAAGATTTCCAAAAGAGACCTTTACTGAAGATTTGGCCATCACTTTCATGCATTATAGATTTAGCTCCTGTGTCATACATCTCCATGGGGTCACATTTGTGTTTAATACAGTTAGTGAGTGAGCCTTCTGTGACTCTTGCTCCTTCTGGAATTTACATGTTCTGTTATGGTTTAGGGATTTTTTTGGAATTAAAAACCATGTAATGGTGACCTGTTGCCTTGCCTTGATGCAGTATCCTTTCCTTAGCACATCTATCATAAGAAGCCAACATAATTCACAAAATAAATCACAAATACTTTTACCAGAACAAAGACTGAAGAGCATATAGATACTATAGGTGTGGGTTTGCATGCCTGTGCATTGTGAGTGCCGCACAAGATGGTTAACACTCCCAAAAGGTTATTCCTGATGCAGTAATCCACTGAGATAAGCAAGCCCTGCTGGGAAGGGCTGTCCAGAACTGCAGCTGTGCTGTGACACACAAAACAAGTCCCCCTGGGTAAACAGCTGTATGCTCTTAAAAATGTCTGGTAGCGTGCAGCTCTCACTGGCTTTGGGTCATGAGGGATTGAAATTTGGACTACAAGGGATATTCTAGGACCTGTAGAACAGGAGGGCAAGGTTTTGCCCTTCAGCCCTCTGTGCCACGAATTCATACCTGGAAATAGAGATGCAGCATCACTGCCATATCCATCTGAGAGAATAACTAACAAGAGGCAGTGAGATACCTCTCCATACACTAAAGTAAATTTTTAGGACAAATATAGGATGCTAGGGCAAGCCAATGTTGGGTAGTGAACAGAGGAGGAAGTCTCTGGGATATTCTGGGAGTGTATGACAGAAAGAATAGTTCTTGAACTGTTCCAGAAGGTTCCTGTATTACTTTGACCAGCTCAGTAATATATAGGAGTTTCACTTCTGCAAATCTAAATTTGATGCTGAAATGAAGTTTCTTCTTTCCTTGTCCATTTAGGAAAAACGTTTTAAATATTATAGTCTTTTATTTATTACTGCTCAGTAAATAAGTTCTTACTGTAGTTCCCTAAGCACCAACTATTGCCCCTCAAAAAAATGTTGGTTCTAATAATAGAGTTCCTGCTGGAAGCTGTGAAGTTTCTGCTTTTGGATTGGGCTCCCAGGTGGGAGAGCCCCTTTTTGCACAGGGCAGTGCTGTCACAGCTCACATGGATCAGTGTCTGCTTTTGGAAGCTGTGATATGTACCCCACTCCACAAATAAGTGAACTGAAAGACAACGAAAACGCATATTTGAACATAATCCTCATACTTTAAGAGGGAGATGTGATCTATCTTTGGTCAACTTCAGAGCCTTAAGTATTGCTCTCATCTTTACTCCTACTGTTGTAGTAGTAGCTATTCCACAGCTATTCTTGACTCTCATATGTTTCTAATATGTTTTTCCACTGGTTTCTTCTCAGGCATGTTGCTGCATCTCACTTCAATGCATAAGTTCCACCTCATCCCACACACTCTCATGCTAAGGCTAGGAGATACACATGCAACACCCTATTTAATTCCTTTATCCATTTCATTTTTTGTAAATCAGTCACATATATAGACAAAGACTATGGAGCACACTGTGAAGTCCATCTACTTTACAGCAGCAAACATTGCCAATAAATAAGTTGTACTCAAAAGTTAATCTTTATTCACATATTGAGTCAGTCATGACTTCTGATTCTCAGCTTTACCCCATTTTGGGTATTCCCCTCTCTTTAAAAGTAAGTCAACCTCTCTGTATCTTTCTTGTGTAAATTTCTGTGTACCACTCCCATTAGGGCAAATATGAAATGCAGAGTAGTAAAGCTTTGTGAAAATCTTAAAGACCCTGATAAATCAGCAAGACAACAAAGATGCCCACTTTCACATCCACTTCTGCAGGGGATAGGAAAAAATAGACTCACCGAGTGTCTGAAAAGCAGTATGAACAAATGAGAGGAAAACTAAAACTGTAGAAAAGGTCAAGGTTTTCATTCTGTCTTCTTCTTCACAAAGAGATGAGATGGAATTAATTGCTGCAGTAGAGGTCCTCAATGAATCAGTTGTTGCTGGCTTCTTCTCAGTTTTGGAGATTTTTAGTTGAAAGAGAAAACTCCGGGCTCTAAATAAGGAAATATCCTGTCACATGTGGTATTTTGAAGCCTATAAATAATTGCAAAATTCAAACTTTGCATCTGAAAGTGAAGTTTCTATCCATTCAAATGCAAGTGGCAAAGTTTGAACTCTTCCAGATTATTCCACTGAATTATTTTTAACTTTCTTGGTTCTGTGCTGGAATTGTAACATTCTGACCCCCGAAGACAAAGAACCAGGGAGTGCACTTTAAATGGGGGGACCTTAAATGTCATACATATATAGCTGAGAAACTCAGAGAAAAATATATGCAAATTTCTTAACCAAAAAGTTCTTCACTGCTGCAAAAGATATATTGATTTAATTTACTGCAGTGAGTAATTTTTACTATTTCAGCATGAAAAAATTAACCCCCACAGTGTAGTTAAATTTTGCTCAGTGATTTGGCAAACTGGGTGCTATGCATACACTTGCCTTTTATCTATCCAGTACATCAGCTAGTAGAACTAGTGTGCTTTTATTTCATGTGAATTTATTGTAGAAGAATCAATACAAATTAGCCAAATCTTTACAAAACTTTTGTGATTTTAGCAAAAAAACACTGTCTTTCAAAATTAATTCATCAATAAAGTACAAATGAACTTTAATACTTTATTCTTTCTTTGTACCAAGCATAAATAAGACAAGGATAGAGGAATAGTTTCAAATTTTACAAGCGAGCTTCAGTCATTTATTAAGTGGAAATTAACTACAGCTATGATGCACAATCCCTTAGTAATTTTGAAAAAAAGGGAGAAAAGAAACTCAGCTGAAGTTGTCCTTCAAATTTTCTCTCATTTTTCTTGGCTTTGTTATGAAGACAAATCTCATAGTATTTTCTGCAAGTGCAAAGCATCACTTCATAAAATAGAAGAAACCATTCACACAACAGAGTTATTGGAGTTGAGTTAGCAATACAAAATATAAAATATTTAAACAATGATATTATGTTGGATTTTTTTAGCGGTTTATTATTTTCATTTACTTTGCCTATAACATTAGCCATCAAACGACACAGAACGCAGTTCAGTATTTACCAAAACCTCCCCCTGCCAAAAAAGGTGAATTTTTTCTAACTTACATTAAGAGGAAAAAAGAAGTTGAAAGATCCAGAGGACTGTCATTAAAAGTAGTTTGAGTAAAAAATGGCCTTTATTCGTTATCCTCTGCAATATGTTTTGTTTAATTGTCATATGAACAAAGTGTCAAACCAATGTCACGTAACCTCTCCTCTGCAGTTCTTATGCATTTTCTAAAGGTTTGTTATTTTCAGAGATCCTCAAGATCTTTTTTCTTCAGAATGTTATAGACAACAGAGAATTCCTAGAAAACTTAATCATCTCAGTAAACCTCTAAAACATTTCACTAGCAAGGGACTGTTTTGTGCCCCACTCTTTTACTGGCCTGAATCATGGTCACAGTGCCCAGTTATCAGTCTGTTTATCAGTACATTTATCAGAGAGGTGGAGGATAGTAAGCAAAGCTGTCCTAAAATGAGTGACCAAGTGGAATAAAACCAGGAATACATTCTTCCAAAATTTATTTGGCAACTACTTTATTTTACAGCTAATTTATGGCTTTTTGAGTCACAGGCCTTGTTCATGTTTCTGTGTCTCCTGTCAGCCTCTTTTTTAAGGAAGAAGACTCAATAATTCAACAAACCGTATCTCATCTCCACATGCTAATTAAACACCGAAATGTTATTGTGTAATATATAGATTGTTTATTGATATAGTCTTGTGTTCATAATTAATAAAAAACATTCAAAGTCATAGAATAAGACTGTATGAAATGCTTTATTTATTTTGCAAAATCCAAATTGAAGCCACAAATGAAAGAAAAGTATTTGCATTTCACTTACAACACTATTGCAAGTAAGATATTTGTAAAGGGTATAAGAGAAGGGCAGCAATGGGGACAAACAATACATGTAAATCTCTGTTTAATCCAGATATCACTTAAGCAACAGTGTGCATGCTTCAGAACAGTATGGTGAGATACTCTCAAAGTGCAGGCATTAGGGCTGAGTGCCCTGCAAAGAGTGCTCAGTGTTAAATCTTGACTCTGTATGTGGCACTGGCACAAATTCCTAAATAAGTAATCCATATATTTTAAATCTAAATTCCCACTAGTTCTGTTATTTTCCAGGCTTACTTATTTAGCCATTTTGTACAGTACTAAACCAATAAATACCTGAGAGTATTTCTTGAGGAGCATGCAGCAATAGTTCCTAATGTTTACCAAATGAATAATTGGAAATTTTACTTCATAATAAAAGTTACATGCACTTAAGAGGTTTTCTTTAGTTCAGCTATATTTTTTTTTCATCTTATCCATTTAGTTTGGCTGTGTTATCCCATCAGACAGCACTGTGTTCATTTTTTTCTTTGTCATTGGTATTATCACTTCCATTGTCCCCTGCAGTTAGGGCCCGGCTGTATTCCAGCTGCCTGCTGCCCTGTCTCACCTCTCTTCCATTTCCACTTCCAGTTTTGATCTTGAACAAGAAATAAATCATGAAGGCCACCCCCAATAAAATTATGAGGACAAGAGTAAATAGTATCCACAGGTGACCACTGGCTTTGTCCTTTCTGGCATCTGTAAATAAATAAAAAGTAAATAGAAATGAATGAACTGTAGCCACAAATAAATATAAGACTATTGAAAAGTATAATTTCTCCCTTAATTACCAGGCAGAAAATCTATTATAATGTCTCTGTATCAGTTTTAAAGAGGATCAAAGAGAGGGTGATCAATTTACCAAAGCATTTTATTATCTTGGGGTTCCCTAAGGGTCTTGCAGATACTGATAAATTAGGCTGGGAAAGAATTCAATAGCAACTGAGTAAATAAAGCTCATATTTAAAAAAAAAAAAAGTATATAAACTTAAAAAAATAATATTAAATTTAAGCATGTATCTTTGAAATTATTTGGAAGTGAAAAAATCCTACCTTCCACGTTTCTAGCTGCTTTAAGAATAGCTGTCAAAGATAAAGACAAATGTTTAGTCAAAAATCTATAAAGGTCACATTTTCTTCCTGACAGTTTCATGTTAGCAAAAGATCAGGTAACCTGCACATCACCATCACTTCTGGAAACACATCTGCTAAATTAGGAGAAATGAAAAGGTGTGGAAGATTTTAAAATTCACATTCTACTCAATAAAACTGCAGTGTTTTGCATGTTAAATCCCCCTTCTTGCTTCTTTTGTAATAACCAGAATATCTCCAGGCTAAGTAGTAGTAGTTTCTGACTGAAGAGGATCTCTCTTCTCCCCGATTAATTAACCTCGCCCTTTCCACCGGGTCTGTTCCTTGTGGAGGCTGGGAACACTTGATGGACTGCTGAGGACACTTGAGCTTTCCTGTATCACACATAATTCTTTTGAGAGCCAGCAGGTCTTAATTTACCATAATTTATTTGCATCTATAATCACACGTATAAACTCAAGCTTTCATGTGCAGCTTTTCCCGGCGGCTGTGCACAGAGGGCGCCGTCTGCAAGGCTTTTCCCTGCGGCTGGCTGGGAGCTGCAGGGAACTGATGGGAGCTACTGGGAGCTGATGGGAACTGCAGGGAAATAATGGGAGCCGATGGGAACTAATGGGAGCTGCTGGGAGATGCTGGGAGCTGCTGAGAACTGCTGGGAACTCTGCTGGGAACTACTGGGAAATGATGGGAACTGCTGGGAGCTGCTGGGAATTGCTGGAAGCTGCTGGGAGCTGCTGGGAGCTGCTGGGAGCTGATGGGAACTGCTGGGAACTGATGGGAACTCTGCTGGAAAATGCTGGGATTTGCTGGGAACTGATGGGAACTCTGCTGGGAGCTGCTGGGAGCTGCTGGGAGCTGCTGGCTGTGAGCTGCTGGGTGATGGCCAGGGCAAGGATGGATCTCCCAGTGGGCAGCAGGATCCCAGGGAGCGTGGGATGCACCAGGAGCCGGGATGCTGCAGCAGGACCAGGGCAATGCATTGGGCTCTGTTGCATTTGCGAGCACGAAGGAAAAGCAGCTGTTCAGTTTGTCTCTTGAAAGGAGCAGAGCTGGCTGTGCTGGAATAAATATCTGGTTGTGCTGAAACACCTCTCTGCTGGAGAACCTGGGGTCAGGGAATACCCTGTGTGCTTTGGCATTGCACATCAGGGCCGCTCACATCAAACCCATCAAATAAAGTGTGTGGTGATTGTGAGTTTCTGCTTTCTGATGCCTGGTAACAGTAAACTATAATTCAGCAATGTCTTTGGCCTGCAAAGCAAACCAGGCGTTGTCCTAAAAGCAGAATTTTCCTTTGGAGAACATGCCCTGAACAATACTGTGACTGCTGCTTCCCCCACCAGCTGCAGGTTTGCTTTGGTGGGGCAAAGGGCGTGAACCTCAGAAACATCCTGAACCTTCGGGTTGTGAAACAGGGCAGGAAACTGGACTTTTCTGCAGAATTAACAGTCAAACTCCAAAATACCGCATGGTTGCTTGACTCACTATATTCTGATACTTCTACTTCCTGACTAAAGCAGATGGTGCTCAGTTATACAGAAACACAATATTAAAAAAAAATAAAAGAAGCTAACCAAAACACTTCTACTCTTTTCAAAGGTCACTATATGCTCTCTGGATCGCACTTCCACTCCTATTTAAATAGAATTGCTTCATCCATCTTTTGCTGGAACAGCATGTATCATAGTACAGCAAGAGGAAGAATAGCAAATTATTGATGCCACTCTTGTTCCATAGAAAGAAAATAAGAATATCAGTAGAAAAAATGTATTTCTGTTGGAGGGGGAGAAAATAATAAAGAAGTTTGATCTTTTTTTTCAGGAAATATTTATGATTTTTAGTCATTAATTGGATATTCCTCACAGAATGTAAGAAAATCTGAGATTACAAAGCAAGAAATCATAAACAGGGCAAACAGAAAAGAACACACTTGTATTATTTTAGTCTAAACATTGAAACATTTGTGTCAGTCCTTTGTAATGCTCGTACTACTACTATTGAAATGAAGCCATAAATGGAAAGAAGGAATATTAAAGAAGTCACTTACTCTTAGGTTTCTTACAAATAAACCCCTTTTGGGAAGAGCAAGGCAGGATACTCCAGTTGCCAGTGGCTGCAGACAGCTCCCCACAGAAAGCCAGCTCGTCCCCCAAGGGCTCCCCGTCATCCCAGTTGACAAAGTCCAAGGCACTGTTGTCTTGCCAAAGCAACTGCCCTGGTGAGGCAAATGTTAATATCAACACTAAGAGATCCACACTAAAGTCATCTCAGTGAACATTGACATAATAGTACTTCATTCAACCTAATAAAGCAATACTACTTTCTTCAGAAATTTCATTTGGGTTGTTTTTTGATGCATTTTATCCCATTTGATTCTTGTCTCAAAAACAATATAATTACTTTCCAAAATTGTGATTTGCAGATTAATCGGTCGTAACTTAGTTTTAATTTCTGTTTTTCCATTTGCTTGCATAGGATATTAAAGTTTCAAACTGAAAAAAGCTGAATTCAGACCTTTTATGAAAAATTTCTAAATTATTATTTCAGCCAGCACGCAATGAAAATCAGGATTTTTTCACTGTAATGCTTAAACATGTTTAGTTAAAATTAAAACTTTTTTTCATAAACTCTAAAAAATTTTTTGATGTTTCAATGGGCTGAAAATAGTCTAGAATAAATTGTTCTCTGAGTTCTTGTAGTCTGATAACAGTGTTTTCTTCCAGATGCTTGTTTTCTACTGTATGCAAGCAGTCTAATTTTCTCCATCTAGAGTCACAGAGGAGCTTGGTGCTGGGGGCTTTGGCTGGACTCCCACAGGTCCCACATGAGTCTTCCCCAGCCAAGAGAAGACGAGTGCCAGTCAGGACTTTTTCCCCAACAGGAAAATTTTTCTCAGAGACCAGGAATAGGAGACAACCTCAGAGAGGATTGAGGTCTGAACTCTATTTCAATTGGTTGCTTAAAATCTATTTATTTTATTAATTTTTTAGTCCATTTAATAAAGTCTGTTTATGATTATTTATAGTGCTTTATATAGTTACCATTTACATTTCTGTATATTCCTATCCAAAAGCCACTAATCTTGCTTGCATATAAATCTGCATGTTCTATTAAAAAGTTTGATTCATCCAGATCTTCTACAGAAGTCAACATACCACCTATAAAAAATAAAACAAAAATAATGGAAGATGATTGGAGATATCCCCAACATAGTTACAGCTTTTTGAGACAAGTTAAGGTTAATAAAAAACTTCTCCTGCTGGTAGGGAGTAAAGAAGAATTTAAATAGAAACAACAAGGTACTGTCCAGCTGTAGGGAAGCAGCACACACAGTGAGAGATGTCATCTGAAGTGAAACACAAAAGCACATTGAAGATGATGACTTTCAAACACCAGGCAAAGTGCACTCTGTTTTCAAGAGATTGGATGATACTGTTCATAGGAATTATGAGTGATTATTGGTTTGTTCTTCACGGTTTGACAGAATAATATGTAGCGTGAAATACTGCACAACAAACAAATCTGCAATTCAAACTGATGCATTAATTTTTGTGACAATCTAAGAGTCAGAGGGCTAAGAGGGTCTAAAAAGCTATAAAACAAAGGATCCATTTTTCTCTTTCCTGGCCTCCTGAGACATGGATGAGGTAGCTGATGACTCAGCAGCAAAGGTGAAAGAGTGCCAAGGTACTGCTTGTGGTCTTGGCCAGGAACAGATGTCTCCAAGGAGA
>PYHW01009744.1:1425994-1442267 GCA_013186435.1 Turdus rufiventris | reverse complement strand
ACACTTCTTGATGCTGATTTACTCACCAAAATCTTTAGACATTATCACACAGTTTTCATCATTATTTGCAAAATTGGGTTCATTTGGAGCCCAGGCAACATAATTCACTGGGGTGTCATCCAGCCATCTGGAAGAAACAAGGGGAAAGTGGCTGCCAGACAGACATCTCAAAAATCATTTAGTCACAAAGTCTGTTTGGGCAGAGGGCTAAGCAAGGTATTAGCAGAGATCAGAGGGCAAAGGTTCCGCACACCCTGGAGAGGACACAGCCACAGCACCACTGCTGCTTCTCATCTGTGTGCTACATCCCAGAAAGGTGTCCTCCTGAAAGTCTTCTATAAATGGATAGTTAAAACAAGTTTCCTGCCAGATATTTCAGAAAGTTGTTGGAGTAGATGCTGCTTATGCTTCTTGCTTCCAGCTCATGTAAATTGAACCACTTGGGATTAATTTGGTTTAGTCCTTTGATCAAAACCTCCTAGGCTTTCTCTGTAGCCACTGGAGATCTGAGCAGGGCAAATCTCCCTTTTAGGTTGATGTCAAAAGTGGATCAGGTAAATAACATCTTAAAATTAGCTACTTCTTCTCATTGCTTATGCAGGGTTGCAATTCTTGCAGTGTAAGGCATTAATTGAGCTGTGTTTAAGCCATGAATTTTTATTGGGTTAGGGCTCTAAAATTTGATAGGAAAATGCATTTCTCTGCTTAAATGTAGAAGGATGTAACATTGGATCCGAGACATCTCCTGAAAACTTTCCAGAAGTCAGTTTCACAACAGTTTTTAACCTGTAAAATGAAAGCACACAGAAATGCTCGCCAAGATGAAATTACCATCATTTGCTGTTCATTGCCAGTTTTCCTTTACTCACCTGAATCTCTGATCATAGCTGACAACTAAGCCAATGAAATATGATTTTCCTCTGTGTTTTGTGTAAATCTAAAATAAAAGTAATTAATAGTTAAGCACTAAACTGTTCCTCAATGTCAAGCAAAAATCTGAAACCCAATTAACAGTGCCTGTGATTTTTTTTTTTTAATTTCCTTTCTTTTTAAATTTGAGCCTTGTGTAAGAATATTGTAGGCTCAAACTCAGGTTTCAAGCAGGCAACAGAGAATATATGGAACATCCTGGAGAGAGGAACCCACTGGACAGGAAAGCAATGTTCAGTGTGCTGAACACTACATATATTAGAAAAGATAAGCAATCTGGGCCTGAACTATGCTTTGGAGCACCTTTAATATTTGCATGCCATTTTCCTTTACCTATTAAAAACAAAAGAAACTTTTTGCAGGCCCTGAACAAATCTGCTGCTTTGTAAATAAGTAATGTAGGACAAGCTCAGGACTCCAACCTTGCTAAATATTTAGTATGTTCCCTGTATTTTATCACCCACTCTGTATCAAAATTCAACTATAATTAATAGGCTTTCTGCTCACATATTGCCACAGAAATCGTCTTTCGCTTTCTTTCTCAATGACAACAAGATCTGCAAAGTTCCTCTGACAAATTCTCCGTGCTTCTTCCATATGCACATGTTCTTTGCTGAAATAGTACTGCTTATTGTCATATATAATCCATCCATCATTGGTGAGTTGATAGTCTGAAATATAAAGAATCATATGTACTACTTTCCTATCTTGTCTTTACAAAATCTGAAAACTATACAGTAATATTTATGAAAGAGGAAAAAACCTACCAAGTTTGTAGTTTGCTTTAGGCTTTACCAATGTACCTGTAAAATAGAAGATTGTCATAAGAAACATCCCAAATTAAAAAAAAAAAAAATCAGAGACATTTGCTTTATGAAGTTTCACATGCTCTGTAAAATAGAAAGGAGAAAAACCAAACCCACCAAGCACACTATGAATTGGATAATGCATTTTTAAGAATTTAGAGCACACACTGTCAAATTGTGTATAATTTAGAAACATTTAGCTGTGAAAAACAGGAACTTTACTGCAATGTATATCCAAAAGCACCATGTAGAAAAATCCAGGATTCACATTAAATTTATGGTAGATTAAACAAGCATTACTTTGAAATTTTATTTTAGCATTTTCACTTGACACTCTGTGATTAATTTTTTTTTTATATTCATGTCACTAGAGCCAAACAACATAATCCAATATAATAAATTCTAAAGCTTACCTACATAGTAGTATACTATCCACAAGTAATGAAAATTTAATGCTGGTTTATTGCTAATGTCAGGTGTAAATTCCAGTGTGTCAATGAATTTTTCCTTTCCTGATGACTTGGCTTTTACTAGGACAGTCTGTTTTTAAGAATCCTGGAGAGCCAATGGACATCAGACTCAAGTTTCTGATTACAGGTTGAATCAGGAGGAAGCAAATTAGCTGTTGCTATTCCCAGAGCCAGCTATAGCCTCTCAAAGGAAGCCCTGCTTTCATATGAATTCTTGTTATTTTGTACTACTGATTCTCTTAGCTTGCTCCATTTCTGCTGTGGTTTGATGGAGAGAAACATGGTATTATAGAAATGACAGAAGTAGTTTGATGAGAAATTTAAAAAAAAAATTAAGAAGAAAAGAAAAAGCAAGTAAAATTATTTTGGGATCATTTAAACACTTCTTAAGTTTTTAGTGAACAATAGAACTAAAATTATTTCAATGTCTTCATTATTAATTAATATACTTCTCATCATTTTGATTTTATTGTTTAATCCTAACATAACTTTAAAATTAATTGTTTTCAGAAATCTGGGATATCTTTTGTAAACGTGTGTCTTAAGGGAACATGAGGGAATTCACATCTGAGCACATCTTCTCTCATGTTGATCATCACATAATCTAGATTCACAATTACAAGATCAATTTCTTAATTTTTTCTTGCTTTTGGAAGGTCATCTAGGATCAAGATAAACTGATCAGAATCTTTGTCTTTGTCATGAGCTCCTACGAGTAATCTCACCAAGAGCAGAGAGATACATCCATACAAAGCTGCATGCTCAAGTTGCCAGCAGAAAGGGCTGCACAGGATGTGCTGCTTTGAGCTGGTGTGGAGAAATTGGGGCTGCATTTGAGTGAATAATTTACCAAAAAGGAACAGTGATTCTTCCTTTTTGGTCGAGCAATTTTTCAGTGTTACCACGGTGCCTTATTGAACCTTCAAGGGTTTTGTTGGCAGAGTCATCAAATATTAGATGCTCAGTGTTTTCATATAACTGCTTATCCCTTCCCCTTCCTACTGTGCCTCCTAGTAGTTCCCTGTGTACATGTAACTTTCTTTTTATTTCAAGAAGGTTTTAAAAATCGTCTTCTCCATGGAGATGCATACAAATACTCAGTTTACAACCAGGAAGCAGGGGTGTAGAAGCAGGATTGAGTAATCAAAACAAGTTCTTTCATTATCAGCCACCACTTGACCTCTTTGTAGAGAGAATTGTGGTGTCCTGCATCTACAGCTATCCTGGGTAAGTCTGAAGCAGATAGAAAGAGAGGGAATAGATAAAAGGAGAGGGGATAAGTACCTTTGCTTCACAAACTTATTCAACCCATGGCAGAAAGAGATAAGACTAGAGATGGAGTAATAGGAACGCTCTAACTTCCTGCATCCAAGGACAAGAGAAGTATTTCCATTCATTCTGCAGCTTTATGTGTTGCCTTCACTGCAATTGGTTTTAAAATGAACAATTCCCAGTGTCCTTCTTCCTTTCAATTTGTTTGAATCCATACAGTTTGCTTTTTAAGCTTGGGTTTATTGCTCCAATTAAATGGGGAAGCAATAATACCTTTTGTTGTTTCACAAATCCAATTAAGTAAATGATCACAGCGCAAGTCGTTCCAGCGCATTTGGGGTGATCTGTTAAACATAACACAATGTTCAAGTTCTCCATAGTTGTTGGGTTCATCTTCCTCCCAGTTCTCATAAATTACCTGTGTTAGAAATACGTATCAATTACTGTGTGATTCGCACGGAATAGAACTAATTGAGATTGCCATCGTGACACAATTTCATTATCTCATCATCTCAAGTACCCTTTTTATGGGATCAGTGGGAGTTCAAACCAACCTGAGAGGGCTGTGAAGGTCATGATGGTAAGGTTATTTTCCCCACCCCTCCCTGAAGAAGGTGCAGAGACTACATGGTATAGAAAACCATGTGTTTGATGAAAAAAACTGATGGGCAGAGGGAGTCACATTTATCTTGCTTTGTGAAAGTTGGTTGAAACTGGACTTCCCTGTACTGCCATACAGCAGTGCCCATTTTGGGAAGCTGTGAAGGTCTAAGGGCACAGACTGTCAAAGGTGGGATATAACATGGTACCAGGGATGAAACAAAGGCAATGCTGTGTTAAGACAGAGCACTGCAGCTATTCAGTATATATTCCAAAATATACATTTTCTAAAAGACAGAAGGTCAATTAATATCCAGCAAATAAAAACTCACAGGGGAGCCGTCAATCCAGGCAAATCCTTCATCAGGATTTAAGAGAAACAAACCAATCCAGAAAGCCTGAGTGTTCAGTCCTTTATCCCTACAATAATTCATACAATATAAGTATATAAGCATAGAAAAATATATACAAATTCTGAAAATATCCTGCTTTCAGTCACACCTGAATTGGGAGCTGTGGCCTAAAGCCAAATTCACTCCCTGCACTCTGCCAGGGAGTTGACAGTGCTCCGTGTTGGGCTAAGACTTCTCATATTTAAAAATAAGTTATAGTGCTGTGGCCCAGAGCCAGCTCAGGCTCCCATCCCTGTGGACGCAGCACAGCTCTTGGTTGTAGTATGAGTTCAGACATAGACTTTAGCAAAAGTAAAGCATAAATAGATGTTTATTTAACTATTCAAATAGTGAGAATTGATTTTCAAATCTTTTCGTTTGCTTCTTATCACTTACAGATTAGTTACTATTTCATGCTATTTGTCTTGTTGCACCTATAGACCGAATAAAATGACTATTTCAGTCACTGCGTAAGACAAAGATTTCCTTCCAAAAACATTTTATAGTCTAAAGCAGGGAGACTCAACAGACAAATAAAACCACATTCAGGTGATCACAAAACCGAAATATATTTAATACAATCAGAATGTTGGTCTAATTTGAGGCAAAAATAATGTCAGAGTTTGTATGTCATGAAGAAGACATAGAATCATCTACAATGCTACCAAATGTAAAATAAAATTAATTCAGTATTTTTCACTTTATAGTTAGAAAAATTTCACATTAAGTCCTTGAATTTTGGTTTATATAGCACAGTAAGTCAAGGGATTTTTTTGAATGAGTTGGTTAGAGAAGAACTGCAGACAGTTACAAAATTCTAGTTAGAGCTGAATCTTTTATTTTCTCCCTTTAGGGAGGGAGACTAACATGTAAGAAATTGATAAGATCTGGAAAACAGCCTTGCTAAACCTTGTGACAAAAGTTACCAAAATACTAAGCTTCTTTGGAATAATCAAGATTTTATTTTTTTAAAAGAAATGTTATAGGATGTTATTTCTGGAGGAAAATTTTGTATCAATGTAATTTTTTTTTTTTAATTCACTTACAGTAATTTCACGATTATAAGCTGCACCATTTTGACGAAAATTTTTGTCTGAACAAGAAGTGCGGCTTATTATCAGGTGCGGCTTATAATCGTGAAATTACTGTACTTGTTCAGCTCCAGATACGTTTTGAGTAATTTCTATTTAACTTAGCAGGAATGTGAAAAAGAATCCTTATGCAAGTACTCACGAAGCTAATTGCCATAATAAAATTTGATCTTCTCTTGTATTGATTGTGACCAGATTTCCACCTATTTCTCTACAGAATTCTTCAGCTTCAAACCAAGACTTCTTCTGGTTTCCCTCTCTCACAAAAAACTGTTGATAACAAAAAGTAGAAATAAATTAGTAAATGTGTAAAGCTTATAAAGTACATGCAATTAAAATCTGCATAATTTTAATATCCCTTTACTCTTGAGTGAGACAACATGACACCTGTCCAAGCCTTTAATATTAAGCGTTAAAAATGTGAAGAGTAAATATTTTTTTCTTAACATCATCTATTTTAAAATAAGGCAAAAGCAGTAGAGGCCTCTGAGGAGAACAAGAGGTATCAGAATGTGCAGAGGAGAAAAAAGTAATCTGTAACTTAACTGAAACTTTCTCCACTGAAAGGCTTAAAAAAAGATGGAAAAATCAACCATGGCATTTCACAGTAGAAAGCAGGAGATTTTTGAGAAAAGAAAGGGAAGGGTAAGTCAATGAGTTGGACTAGAAAAGACAGAATGGATGCAGAAAGCTGTTTGGCCAAGTGTGGACCCCAGGTCAGGAGGAGGTTTTGTATTGAGGTGCAAGCATACAAATACAAAATGCAAATTCTGCCATGAAGAACACACATTCTTGGACTAAGGATATGTTTAACACGACTAAAGGCCTGACATTTTATGGAAATGATAATTAACAATTTGGTAAATGGCAGAACCAATGTAATGATAACAGCATGTGACATAGAAACTCAGACCCTTGTAAATACAGGAATAAAATCAGTTCTGGACTCCCAACAGACAGAGAAGCACAGGAAAGAAAGGGGGAGCAGACTTATATAAAGACATGGAAGATGTATTTGCTTGCTCTATATTGCTTTTTCTTTCCTTTTTTTCCTTTGTAAAAAGGAGAGCTTTTAAAGGTGTTTTTAGCTAATTAAAGAGAATGCTCAAGAGTTTTATTTGCTGAAGAGTCACCAACTAAACACAGATCCAAAAGTATTGCTATGAGTATCACATGTGGTGTGAGAAAATATCAGTGGAGCAAGTTTTCGCTCAGAAACATTGTCTTATGCAAATGACACTGTCAACTCTTGAGATGTACAGTAATTTCACGATTATAAGCCGCACCGAGTATAAGCCGCACTTCGCATTCAGACCAAAATTTTAGTCAAAATGGTGCGGCTTGTAATCATGAAATTACTGTAATACTATGTTTCTTTCTGAAGTTCCAAACTCCTGGAAGCAAATAAAGTAGGTGAGGTTCTCACCAGGCATTTAAATCTAAAAAAAGCATATTCCTAGCACCCTGTGTTCATCATTTTCCGTTGCTGACTTTCGTTACATTCAATGGATTTTTTCCCCATGCTTTCTTGCCTTGAATACCAAAGCGAAGATCATTCCCAAATAATGCCCAGCATCATTGTACCCAGGGCAGTGTCCCCTGGCCTGCCCCGTGCTGAGGCTCCCAGTGAAGGTGCACACACACTTACTTTGAGGCACGAGTCTGCCCGGGAGGCTCTGTCCCAGCCTTCGGCACACGTGGCCACAGGGACCTGTCCTGGAGGAGCAGGAGGTGGCACTCCTGTTGCCTGCTGTTTGCAAAGGTAATTTGATGTCTTCTCACAGCTAACAACATCCCATAATCCAGCTGCAATTCCAGTCCTCATGACAACACAGCCTTGCTCTTTCCCTTTGTGATGTGGAAAAGAAATGAGTGATACCAAATTGCCATCTAAGGAATGAGACCTTTGCTTTTATTAATTGAAAAATACGAAAAGAAAGATGCAGATTACGCAGATTTAAAAATATCCTGGATATAAAACTATTTTTAATGCCACCTGTTAGAGGCCAGATATGGGCCAATTAGTCCTATAGACACAGCTTTACCAAAGCCAGAGATTTGCAGCTTCAGAAAACAAATCTTCTTTATCTTGCCTCCCCAGGGAAATTACAAGGAAAATGACTCTTGATTGTATTTACATAGGTAATAGATGATCTGACAAGTATATTTTGGAGCGCTCAATATCCTGGTAACTCAGTTTCAAGAAGGGTGATGTCAAGTACAACAGGGTTGTTTTAAGGCATAGTAATATTTATATATGACTATCATAATAACATATTATATATATTATCACATAACATATATAATTTGCAGTATAATAAATGATAATAGAATAATATAATTATTATATATTAAAATTAATATTATATTTTAGCAAAATATACAAAATATAATATAATATAATATAATATAATAATAAATAATATAACAAACATGTCAAAACTATAATAACATAACATAATAATAAGTTATTATAAATAAATTGTTTCCCCCATGAATAAACAGACATTGCTGTCCCTGAAAAGCAGAGGAGTGTGTTGTGTCTGTCTCTGACCCCTCCCTCACCAGGCAGCAGCCACAAGCGCCACGAAGTACTAAGCATGGTTACAGCCACTCATTTAAAAGCTGTTATGACAGGATGACATGCAAGCTCATCGTGTTAAGATTTCAAAACCAAGTAGTTAGAAGGTGATCAAATCCAGTCATTCTGCATGTCTGTAAACTTCTCCTGATAATGCTAAAAATTACTGCAATATTGTCTTGTTTATTGGTGGTGTGACTTTTGGGGACATAACCCTGGTTTTAAGAGAGTTCATGAAATCCATTGTCTTTCTGGACATTAAAAGAGGATTCCACTAGTTCCACCTCAAGTATTATCTCTATGCTTTTCCAGGATGCATCTTTTCTGTCTTTGAAACTACCCCACTCCAAGCTTTCAGCCACAGTTTTGTTCCCAGGTATGGAAACCCTGGCCAAATATATATAGTTATAATATATTAATGTATTATTAATTAATGATACATTAATATGTATATTATATGTTTGTATACATACATAAATTCCTTTGATTCCCAAGAAATTCCCGCCATTCCCAAGAAATTCCTGTGTGAAGGTAAGAGGTCACAGCAGCTGCTAAGCTGTATTGCTGAAATGCCTGACAGCTGTATGTTCACTGCTCATTCCTCACATATGCACGTTGTGAATCAAAAAACTGCCCAGAGTAACTTTTCTGAAGCTGATGAGATGTTGTTAACTGATGTTAAAAATGGTTTAAAAAATTATACCACGGACCTTACTAACTCCTGCACTGTATTACCTACCAAAATCTGTCTCTGCACACTTTGACAGGTACCAACCCCTGCAGCTCAGCTGTGAGAGTGTTGGTTGCACTCCTGTCAGGCACAGGTCTGATGGTGTTGGCCACCTACAGCTGCAGGATCAAACATAGCCCCCACTCTGATTTCTAACCAGGGGAATGAAAGCACAAACCTGTGTGAGTTGCAGCTGCAGGGGTTGAGCCCATGAAGAGCTTACCTGGCATTGCTGTGTTCCAGTGTGTGAAATGAGGAGTTTCTCCATTGCTCCACTTGAAACTCCCTCGTTCTTCTGTGTCAGAGAGACCAATCCAGAAATATTTTTCAGAACTCATCCCCGTCAGACTAATCAGGAAAGTTTGCTCATTTCTGCAGGGGGAAACAGTGTTCATCCACAGCCTGTTAGTGTGCAATATTAATCTAAGTGGTACAGAGGAGTGTCAGCAAGACCCCAAAACAACAGCTCCTCAGTGAAGTTCAGACAAAACCCTGGTAGTCTTCAAACTTGAGTCAAAAGAATTTCAGGAGGGACAAATTTCTCCTTACAGATGAAGGCATCTGTTACATCACAAATTGCTGCTCCCATGGGCTTCTAGCTCTATTTTAGGCTTTTCACATCTTTTCAAATCTTTGAGGTGCCTCAAACAGACCAGCAAGGCAGGACTAAGCTGTCAGCTTTGCTACCTATCACCTCTGAAGGCAGTCATGCTCCTCAGGGGGCACAGAGCCTCTGGAACCTGGCAGGAATGTAGGGAGATCAGAGATGACCCATTCTGGCTGTGGGAGAGGTCAGGTTCTGGGGAAATTTTCCTACATTTGTAGAATTTGGCTTAAAAAGTAGTTTAGGAAAATACTTTTATTAAAGCTTTCCTATCATGAGAGACCACCTGCCAAAAATTGTAGTACCTACTTTCCAACAGAAAAAAAAATCCCAGCAAACTAAAAAACCCCCCAAAACCCAACCAAACAACCAAAGAGAAAAACCCCATAAAAAAAACCAAAAAAACAAAACAAAAAAAACAAAACAAAAATCACCAAAAACCATTAAAATGAACAAAAACCAAACCAAACCAAAAAATTTAAAAAACCCACATGCACACACACACACACAAAACCCCAAACAAACAAACAAACAAAACTACAAAAAAACAAAACAAAACAAAAAAACAAAACCCAAAAAACCCTCACCAAAACCAGAAGCTACTTTAAGTATGAATTAAAGGATTAGGGGAAACTGTTTAACTCAAGAAGCCCCCAAATTTGAAAATTGCTATAACAGATTAAGTAGCCTTACAACATTGAGGTGTTTGGTTTGGGTTCAATTTTCCTGCATGGATGATCTTTGCATTCCTTGTTACAATAAAAGTTTTTGAAAATTGCTGATAAAACACTTTGATGGGTTCCAAAAATGGAAAAGTTTTGCAAGGTTCTCCATTAAAGGCATTGATTTTTAAAAAAGTTATTTTCCCACCTGCTTTCCACTGTAGCTAGATAAGCTTCCTTGTGTTCACATGTCTTATTTGCTTCTGAGAATGTCAAAAGGTCAGAACCCACCAAGTAACAGTGAAAACCATATCTTTTCCAACCCTGTGACAAACATAAGATTTTTAATATGCAGTGGAAAGAGACTTCAATGTGGAAATTTCTCTGCTCTTGTGTCTATAAATATTCAATGCTCAATTTGTTGCAACTGAGTTTAAAACTAAGATGGGACTGGGCTGATCTGTTAATAAATGAAATCTATTTTTTTTATTCTGTTCACTCCTACAGGAGGTCTTTTTGCTTAAGGGATTACATTAACATCTTAACATCTTTATGCATACATGACTTTTCACAGAAAATTATGTCTGTGCTATCTGCTGTGGCTTTCCAGGGCTCTGTAAGGTTGAGATTATGCAAACTGAGTTTATAAGAAGCCTGATTCATTCAGGAGGACCTGCACCTCCAGCTTTCCAGAGCTGCACAATCAGACATAATGAAATATGAAAATACTGCAATAAGGAAACGAATTCACATACAAGCACAGCCCCCCAAAGCTGTCACTCCCAAGTAGAAGGAGTGAGGAGATTTTCTGGGCCAAGAGGTATCCAGGCAGTGCCTGTTTTCAAGGAATGGAAGGGAGGAATATCAGTAAAACAACCCTGCTTCTTCCTGCTCTTACAGAGATTTCTGCCGACCAATACAGACACAACGATTTTCTGAACCACAGAGTGGCTCTTCTGGGGGTGGAGGGCAAGGCAATATTCACATACATGTGAATGAACCTCAACTTCCTTGAAAGTTTTCAGATAAAAATGGAAAATGCAAATATATTAGTAAACGGCTAGCAGGAAGAGACCAGGTTGCCCCAACAGTAGATTTTCTAGAATATACAAATACAGTGTCCAAAAGAAGCATGAACCAATAAATTAATTCCTGTACATTTCTTCAAAGATTATTTTTTATGAGAGAGCATTTACTTTCTGGCAGCCTGGGTCCTCGATTGTCTCTTTTTCAGAGGACTGTGATGAAGGCTTCTTTTTACAGATGTAACCAAGTTTCTTATAGCAAACATCAGTTGCCCAGTATCCATCCTGGAATAGCAGGGAAAACGAACAAAAGTCAAGAAAGAGCACACATAAGCACAACTACTGTTTTTTCTCTTTTCACAAGGCCAGCTGGAGATTTATTAGAAGATTAGACAGACCTGTAAATACTAGTTTAAGAACCATTTAATACTGTTTTGATATAAAAGAAGGAAATTAACATTTTGAAGTCTCAACATTACTTCTTATCATAACTTTTAAATGAAAGGGTTTGTAACGATCCATCTCTTCTGGGGCTCATGGGATCTGCTTTTGGAGAAGGATTATTTCCCTACACTACTGAAAAAAAAAAAATGATTAATTAAACTGAGCTAATGCACATCTGATAGGGTTGCAGTAAATTGAACTGTTTTATCCATCAAAGAATCTGAATGTGACTGACTACTTAAAAAAAAATAACCTATTTAAGAAAAGCTTTCCCCTTACCCCTCCCATAAAATCTGTTTTAGGGTCAATTCTTTTGGTGCCTAATGCTGGCAAACATTAGTGTCATTCTATGACATATAAGTTCTCTCAATAACAGCATGCATTTCATACCAACTTTTTCAATTTTTTTCTTTCAAAATTCATGAAACTTTTCGTGTGTGCATACATGGGCATGCACATGCAGGTAAATATATCAAGCAATCACATCTTGGAAGAAAAAGTTTGTGAGTCAAGCAGTCAGAAATACTATAGAATTTTTCATTGGTTTCTTGGCAAGTAGATGACAGTTAACAAACATGTCCTAGTGCCAGGTCTCTGTGCCTCAAAGACTCAGTGACATGACGCTGAGGGACAAAATTGTCTATCTGATTGGAATATGAGGTATGCAAAGAACACCTATGGTACCCACATAGGGTATTAACTAGTTCATCCCTATTCCTCTTGCAGAGTTTAAATTTTTACTTTGCTGAAACCAAGGGCAAGAATTTAATGTAAAATTTCTGGATCAGAATTTTCACCAGACAAGGAATTTCACAAGGAATTTCACAAGGGCATACTAGGAAAATGCTTCCTTTCTGATGTCTCCTGACCGCTGAACATGTCTTCTGGCAGATACCAAATTTTGGAGCAGAACTATTTCAAGATAATATAAGGAATGGTGCCTGAATGAGCAGATTGTGGGTGGTTGCAGCTGTTAATTTGCATTCTGTGCAGGGAGTGCACACTGTACCTGTCCCCTCATAGTGACACAGTCCTCCAGACCGTTCGTGTAAGTGGGTTGGCCACGCTGCCATGCCGTGAATGTCACCGGGGTCCCGTCACTCCACTCGAAGTAGAAGTGAGCCCTCAGGTCGTTCAGACCCAGCCACAGCTCCTCTGGTGGCTCTGGAGCACAAGAAAGAGGTTTGGTTACTGTCCACTGCACAGGACCAGCAGGGATTGGTATGTTTGGCAGTGGTACACAAGAGATGGTCTCCGTGCTTTTATAAAAATGCTGCTTCCTCTCAGAGATGTGTTGTGGAAAAACCATCACACTCCATTCAGAAAAGCTGGTTTTAATGAACATAAGGCACTTTATGGCTGGCAGAAGATTTTTGCAAACTTTCTGTGATTCAGAACAACAAAATGGTCCTGAGCATGAGGAGTTGAATGGCTGGGGGTGTCCCACCTCTCAGCAGATCATACTGGGTCCAAGCCATGAAGACACCTGCCAGTGCATTAGAGGATTTGTGTTGGCCCATCAGGGTTCACCATGGGCAGCATCTGCAGTGTTAGGACTAGTTATCACAGATCCAAGGAGTATCAGAAGTGAAAAGATGCTGTTTTCTTAGAAAGATATACAGCAAGAGGTTACCATCAGCAAGAGCTTTGAATCTCAGAAAGAAGCTTATCCTCTAGGTTTGTAGCTCAATTCTAAAATCTTGTACATAGAGCATAGGTGCCAGAAGTGCAATCATTAGAGATCTTTGTCTCTGGAAAGAATACTTTTTTGTTTCTTTCTCCTCCTTTATAATGCTTTACAATGTGGATTATTTCTTGATAAACACAGATATAGTTCTGTATTTATGCAACAGCAACAACATAAAAGAGCACGGTAAGTTGGATTCAGTCTTTCACTTGTGATATTTCAGAGAAAGCATATTTAATATTTAATATAAAGTTCAACTTTTATGTCACAGATGGAGCAAATGCAATACAGGCCTACATACATACTCACTGTAACCAAGCTGTGACACTAGAAAGCTGTATTCAGCAATGTTGTGGATGCTTGCCAAATCTCCATCTTGCTTTTTGCATGAAGACAGAGCATCTTCCCATGTTTTGGGGTCCCGATGAATGTTGTAGCAGTGACCTGCATATGGCCACCAGCCATCTGTGCACTGGACAGGCCTCAATTCCTCTGAAATCAAAACACAATTTTTTTAAAACAAGAGCAAAATAAAGGTCTAGAATGAGGTCTCTTGAGTGCTCTTTATAAAAATGGGACTATATGAATGAACATAAAGCTGTAGCTGGCAATGCAAAATACATTCAAATTAAAAGCAAGTATCATTAAGGCACAGTATGATAAATATATAAAGAGAATGAAGTCTCCTTAAACAGAGAAAGACTGAAAAATGCCCACACTGTGTCAGAAATGCAATTTGAAATAATTATCTGTGAGGAAAGAGAGACCAAAGCAGGCATCAGCTTTGTCCTCTGTCCCCCAGAGCCACTCTGTCTCCTGCTGCCTGCAGTGACTCATATTGGGCTCTGCCTGCTGGTCTATGGTTTTTCACAAACAAACATATTTTTCGAGTATGGAAAAGCATGAAGCAATTCCTTGATAACTGCAGGCCAGCAAACCTTGTAAATTGGTGGAGACGTTGTATATCCTCTAAGTGGCTTTTTTATAACTTAAATTCTTAAAAATGTACCTCAATCTTGCTTTAAAAACTGAATCCTGCATTTCTTTCTAAGGTTAATGCTGGAATAAAGATTCTCTGGAATGATTTCTCTAATATAACTCATCCTTTAAAAGTAGATTTTGCAACATTCCCAGGCGACAGTCTCCAGTGGACTCCCCTTGCATGGGGCACGTTCTCAGCCGTGCTGGTGCTGGGGTGGCCCATGGATGCAACAAGGTCTGAGTCAGTGTTGTTGTTGCTCCTGCTCTGCTCATGTGAAACCAAAGCATTGCAAACTGCAGCCATCAGACAGAGGAGGACTTGTTTCATGAATATATGAATAACTGCAGTTATTCACTTGGAGCAAATCAGAATAATATTTCTATCATATTTATGCAAATTTGCCTTTCGGCATTGGTTACCATGATGGAACATCTACAATCTGTCTTACAAAAATGAATGATAGAGTGATGGAACAAAATAATAATATTCTCCTATGAATGTTTAATACACAAAGGGAGAAAAAAGGCATCATATCAAAGTCTGCGTCATGTATAGCTTTAAATCTGTGTTTTTCAAAGGTTTCTAACATCTTCGTTGACAAATAATATTGCATACAAGTTCCTTCTTTCTAGAAGTCATAAAAACCTTTCTTTTTATTTGACTAACTTACCTTTGGGCATAATGTCAGACTTTGAACTAAAGGATCCCTTTTTACAAATGTAGCCTAGTCTCTGGTTGCATGCTTGGTTTTCCCATTTAGCATTCTTTTTGGGATTCAACACTCCACAGATTTTCCCAGGGAGCAGGAAAGGACTTCCTTTAAATAAGAGAGAAAATAGAATCTCATAGCAAGAAATGAATAAAAAAATATTAATGGAAACATCATAATACCAATGGAAACACCTGCTTTTTATGATTCCTTTAATCACTAATAGGAAGAAACCCTTCCTTAAAGGATATCTGCCTTGAAGTTTATAGGAGCTACCTTTAGTCAATACACTGAGAGGGAAATAATAGCCCTCCCCTGCTTTTATTATCAGGATGGTATTGGAAAATGTCTAATTCTTTTCCTGACACTCCAGTTCTTATAAGAAGAACTTCTGAAACAGGACCTGTATCTTGTGTCAAAAACTTCCAAACTTTAGAATATTGAATTTTATGGTATATTATCCTTCCAGTATATTTCAAGAGTTTCACAGTTCTGCTTTCCTATGGAACAGCTTTTTTCTTTTCTGTTTCATTGTGTACAAACCTCTATAGGCAGCAAAGGAAAAATTCCTGATACAGCTTTTGAAAACTTAGAGGAGAGTTTAATTTTTCCTTTGACACCTTGTAACTTTTCCAAATCAGGAGACAGCTTGGAATACTCATGGCACAAAGCACATATGGAACCAAAAAATCCCAAGAAGAAAAGAGAAAAACTCACCCTGTATGAGCGACTCCACAAATCCACCCCACGGCTCCCTAAACTTCTCAATAGTGTTTAGAATTTCTCCAAACAACATAGTGGCATTATTTACTAAATATTTTGCTGCCAGTGGAAGATTTGACTTATATTCACACTTTTGAACAACATTTTATAGAAAATTCTGATATTCAATGGGTAGGGTTATGTATCACTCTAAACTACACTCTGCTTTCATAAACAAGTTCTCTGTTTAGACAAGAGAATAAAATACTATGCTATAACTGATATCCACTATGAACTTTGTAATTTGAAAGTGTTAGTCTTACAACAGGGGTCTAAATCTTGAGCTATTGTAAATCAGAATGGACTTTCCTGAAATAACGTTAGCTAGTGCAGTTTTTATAAGTTGGTATCTTACCAGAATTAATTCAAAGATTACAAAATAGACACATCTCTTACCTGGAGCCCAGTTTAAATATCTGAAAGGGCTGCCCCCAATCCATTGCCATCCACTGTTGAAATCCAAAGCGTTCAATCCAATCCAGAAGGCAAAACCAAATTCTTTAGTTAGCTCTAAATTAGAAAAAAA